>CABHPP010060519.1:0-36416 GCA_902168425.1 Peromyscus attwateri
AAAAAAAAAAAAAGACTCTTGAATCCCTCATCAACCTTTTTTGCATTTCATTTAGATGGCAACAGTGGATTTAATAACTCTTGTTTCACCCTCCATAAACTTCACCTCTGCCTTCAAGAGTACAACAGCCTTAGCAGTTCATTGGTTTTTTTTTTTCTTTTGAGTACATCACGTCTGAGAACTAAGCAAGTTTCATAAAAAAGCCCTTTCTAATCCACATGACACCTCTGCAGTAATAAATGTCCACATTTGGTAATTCTCAATAACAAAGTGGTTGTACAAGCAAATGAAACATTTAGGGCTGAAGAAAGACTCCCAGTGTTATAGAGACATCATCCCTGGTTGTGGCTTGACTCCCCATCTTATATATGGTCCAGTATTAGTGCCTTGAGTTTCACTGGGTTTCATTTATAGTAGCCTTGCCTTAGATAAGCCTTGCAAGAGAGATAAATATGCTTTGATTTATGAAGGTTCTTACGGCCATTTTTATTTGCTTTTCAGCCTGGTGGTCAGATGTGTTTTATAATAGAAACAAGTATTCCCAATAACTTGCCATCTGGCACAGCAGGCTCAGCTTTTCTTCTGTGGATGCCTGGACATTCTAGTTAATGTCTACTCCTGACAATGCTGTTGTACCAAATTCATCTCCTGTACCCTGCATCCTATGCAATTCACAAGGAATATATTCAGTAAAATTGGGCTATGCTCAGTGTTTGTCCAAATTTAGATTTCAAAAGCAAATGATCTCTAAAGCCTGTGCTTTTTTCCCCCTTTTTGTTGTTTTTAGTATGTCTGGGATAGAAGCTCCCTAGACTTTGTATTACCATGAATTTATTGAGTGTGTCATTTATTCACTTTATGAACAATAATGCTCTCATTGATGTTTCTTTAGCAGACTGTCTTTTGATTATTTTTTATTATCTTGAGTAAAAGGCCATCTGTAACTTTTATTTACTTAAATTACCTCAAAGTGAAGGGATTACCTGAATCTATATACACATTTAAACTGTATTTATATTTACATAGTAATATTTTTTTTGAATTTATTTTATTTTATTTTACAATATAATTCAACTTTACATATCAGCCATAGATTCCCCCGTTCTCCCTCCTCCCGCCCCGCTCCCCTCCCCCGCCCCCCCCTGTCCCACCCCCCATTTCCATCTCCTCAAGGGCAAAGACTCCCCCCGGGGATTGAGATCGACCTGGTGGACTCAGCCCAGGCAGGTCTAGTCCCCTCCTCCCAGGCTGAGCCAAGGGTCTCTGCTAAGCCCCAGGTTTCAAACAGTCAGTTAATTTGAATAGAGCTATTCAATTTATGGTCTGGGATGATGGCTCAGTGAATAAAATATTTTCCATAAAAGACTGGGTACTGGAATTAGGATACCAGCACCAACATTAATTCTGGGCAGGACAAGTCTATTCACAGTGCATGGAAAGCAAGGGTTCCCTAGTGCAACGTGGCTTGATAGAAAAGTGGAGAGTGATTGAGAAAAAATCCCAGCCTCAAACTTTCATCTCATCTCTACAGGCATGTGCCCACATATATGATAACATACACACACACACACACACACACACACACACACACACACACTACATACATATACAAAATCTATGCAATTTAAAGTATAAGTTTTGGGAAGAAAACTCTGGAAATTCAAACATGTTTTAGAAACAAAGAAAATGTTCCAAGAGAAACAGTATAGTTGCTCATTTTTTAGAACAAAATGATTAATGCATAAATTTGTTAATATCAAATACTAAGACCTTTTGAATTTCCTTTATAAACATCTAAAGAAATTTGACTCTTTAAATAGACAAATAGGCTTCCTCTTCACATTGGGAAGATTTAAATAAGACAATCAAACCAAAGATGTAACCCTACAGTGCTCTGGTGAATCCCAGCTTCTTTATGAAGAAGTCTATGATCTCCATCAGGTGATAGTTTATTTTGGAAGAGTAAAGGGTCTAATATTAACTATGAATAATAATGATAATAAAGCCACACATATTAAGAAACTTTATATAAATTTAAAAGAGATTATTTTAAACTATTTTCTATAGCCAAATGACAAAGACAATGATCATAACTAATAATGACCATAATCTTCCATACCACACAGGAAACATGCATTATTAACTTAATCTATTTTCTGCTCCCCTGATGTAAAATTAGTAGATTGGGATCAATTTCTTTCTCATTTATAATTCCTTTGTCAATGCCAGTTCAATCAAGGAAAATAATGACTAGAGATCGTTCTAGTCCAAGGAATTCTCCTGCAAGAGTTGATTACAAATGTGCTGGAAGGGCTGGCAGAGCAGAGAGTTATCAATGATCATGATGTTTTTCTACAAGGTAGAAACCGGCAGCCAACATAGACTATTAATCTGTTGGTTGTCTGGCACTGTGGAAAGACAGACTCCGACGAGTGGAAAACAGGGTTTTTCTGCTCCTGAGGAGTAGAACCCTCGATGGCCCGACCACTTCGGCTGTCATAGACATGGGAACATTACCTGCTTCTGTCCGTTCCTGCTTCTCTTTGTTTCTGTCCAGAAGGCCATACAGAAATGTAGCTCAGAGGAGCATGATGAGTGTTTGTTACTGACAAATGGTTAATTATTTCAAATATTTTGTTGTACACATGGTAAGTTCACAATTATACTTCAGTTCCTAACTTGCTGAAACCATATAATGGACATCCAAATTGTATACTACTTGACTAGAAGAAACAAAACAAGGTAAAATAAAAAGGCTGAAGTTCATGGTTAACTATAAAAATTAGACAACTGATATTAACTTACAAAATTCAAAATGGAAGAAAATATATCAGAGTAATCGTGTGTGTGTGTGTGTGTGTGTGTGTGTGTGTGTGTGTGTGTGATGCTGTGGTGTGTACCTATGTGCATTCAGTGTACTTGCAAGTGTATGTGAATAATCTGGATAGCCAATGAGCTTCAAGTTTACCCACCTTTGTATGAGTGCCAAAGTTACAGGTGTATGCTGCTACACTAAGCCTTTGAAATGGTGTCTGAGAAGACAAACTCAGGTCTCCATGCATGCACAACAGGCACTTTTCCAACTGAACCATCTCTATTGCCCCAGAGTAAACTTTTATGTACATTATGCCTTGAGTGAGGTTTGTTAAGATCACACATTAGGAATAAGGAATAGATTAAAAATGTGTTTGCCTAGCATGAGCAAGGCCTTGGTTTTACTATCAAGCACTGCCAAAATGAATCAATGAATGAACAGAATGAAATCACCTGTTCACAGTTACATAGCCCATAAAAATAAGAGTGAAACATCTCATTGACTTGTTTAAAGATTATTGAAGAGAAGCTGATTGTTTTATACCATGTCATTAGGAAGTTTGTAACAATGAAGACGTGATCTTATGTTCTGCTATCTCTGTATTTCTTGACTACAAATGTTACAATGTTATATTTAAACAAATTTGTACTGTAATGATTTTTTTAATTATTTCTATCCTTTTTGAGATTACCATGCAATTGCATCATTTCCCCTTTCCTTTCCTCCTTCCAAATCCTCCCATATACGTCTTCTTGTGATCCTTTCAAATTCATGGCCTCCTGTTTTATTAACTGTTACACAGACACATACTTACACACAAATACACTCTCTCCTTCTGTCTCTATCACACACACACTCTCTTTCTCACACACATACACTCCTAAATACTTAAATAGATCTTGCTCAGTCTGTATACATCTATTCATATGTTGGTTTTCAGAAACAGCTGTACGGTATTGCGTAGCCAGTAAATGTGCTTTTCCCTGGGGAAGAGAATTTCTCCTTATCTTGGCATTACTAGTTGTTTGCTGCTCTTCTTGTAGGGTTGAGGCCTTGTGAGACTTGGGGGAAATGGGAAAAGTTGAAAGAGCTTTAATTTGGAGGAGTGGGATTAATACAGAAAGAGGAAGGAGAGTAAAACAACAGTAAGGATGTCTGAAAAGTCATAAGGAATCACACTATCAACTCCCTACCTAAAATGCATAAAATACATGTAAGTCAATGTATAAATATACTATATAGTTTACCTGAGACATTTCCACCTGAGCTGACAATTATTGCTCCAGAAGCCAAAGATCATCTATCAAATTCCAACACCAGGCATGTGAAACTTTCCTTTGAATTGTTGGTCAGGGTTTTCCAAGAGACTCTCAAAAGATTATAGGTGATTGTGGCTGCCCTTGACTTTCACCCTAGTTGTAGAAAATAAGTCCCTTAAGACACCGCACTCAGACACTTCAGGTGGCCCAGAGATCCCTGACCTGAAAGCTTCCCCCTGAGAACTAGCTCTCATGGCACCAGAAGGAGCCATGCAATCTTCTTAAGAAGGGAAGCAACCGAAAGTTCTACCCAACTGTAATGTTTTTATATCCTTCTGATGACAGGCCACGGGATTCTAGGATCAGAGATAAAACTTTTTAATCCCTAATAAGTTGGGCATTATGGCTCGACTCAGTTGAGTTTATTCAATCAAGTCACTGGGTTGCATCTAGAGACCATTGAAAAGAAGTAAACAGAATAGTGATAAAATTCTCTGTTCAAGGGTTACAGTTAGCGACAGACTTTCTGATAAGAGCTTTAGCTAAGGACAGAGGAAAAGATTCCAAAATTGAATTCATCCTGAGAATTACAGGCAGTCATTACCTTTTTAGATTGCCATATCTGCATGTAGTTTTATTCTCTACTAGAAATCACTTTGGGAGAAATATTAATAAATCTATTTAATTTATATGCATATTGTCAAAATATTGTAATTAGAGAAGATCCTGTGACAAAGGAGGCATAATTAAGTGTTTAAAAGTATTTCAAGGTAGTACCATTTTATGTTTCAAGTAATGAAAATATTTCCCCTGCATATTCAGACATACATATTTATTAATAAAAATTATACAGAGAAAAATAACAAAGATACCTCAAAGATATCATTAATAAAATAAAAGATAAAAATTGAGTTTATTCAATCAAGTCGTGGTTTGCATCTTAAGACCATTTAATGTTCAGTAAATATTAAATCAAGGGATGGGAAGATGTCTACAGGGATCAAGCACATGCCACATAAGCATGGGAACCAGAAATCAGATCCCCAGAACACATAGAAAAGGTAATTTGGCCTAGCAACAACCTGTAATCACTACCTAGGAAGCAGGGACAGAAAGTCCCAGGGGCAAGATAACAAGCTACATTAGTCAGAACAAGCAAGCTCTAAGTTTCACAAGAGCCTACTTCAATGAAAAAAGTGGGGAGTGCTTGAGGAAGCAACTTGAGATCAACTTTGGGTCTCTGTATGCATGCATACACATATGTGCGCTCATGTACATTCAAACAGGTGTGCATGTGCATGAAGACCACACACACCTACAGGTACAGAAAACAAGCTAATTAAAGCAATATTTAAGAAATGAGGGTGTATGTCATTTCTGACCACCCCTAAATCAACAGTTGATATTTAAACATCATTTAAATGGTAGAAAACATGTAAGGTTATAGAAGTAAAATATCATTTATTTTGGGATATGAAAATGTATAAAATATAAGTAATTATATTAACATAAGTATTCATTGTTTTTTATTTTAATTAAGTTTCTTGTTGAAATGTGACAGAGAGATAGCTGAATATCAATCACACCTGTGTGGTAAGATTATTTTACAAAATTAAGATATTTAATCACAACTTGCTCCTTAATGGAGAGAAAGAGCATCACGCCCCATCCTCCCACCCTAGAATATGTCCCCTTCCTTATCCCCCCCCCCCCCCCGCCCCGCAAATGCTATCTTCATCTAAAACATTATAGATATTTTTGACAGTTTTAATTTCTGTAAAATGTAATAAATAGAATCACATAATTTCTGGCTTTATTCACTCTGTAAAAATCACTGGTGCTGTAACCTTGCTAGCATAGTAATAGTTACTTCAGAACTGGAGAGAAGGCTCACAGAAACGTGCCACACAAGTATGACAAATGGAGTTCCAACTGCTAGCATGTAGACGAATTTCTAAATGGTCTAATTAAATAAGAAATACAGAGCCAAATATGGGGGTGAAAGCCTTAGACATCAGGGAAACAGTGAGAGCCACCAACCTTACATCTCCTGCTCTGCATCTACCAGAAGGGGCTGCTTCCTGTCTTACCCATGCCTTTACTGCCTTGCGGTTCTGCCCTCTCATTGGCTAGTAGTCCAGCTACCTCACTTTCTTGTCACTGTCTGTCTGTACAGACCTCCAGGTCTCTATGGTTGGTACTGAGATTAAAAATGTGTGTCACCATGCTTGGCTGTTCCCTAGTGTGTCCTTAAACACACAGAGACTCTGTCTGCCACGTGATCAGATTAAGGGTTTGTGCTACCATTGCCTGACTTCTATGTTTACTTAAAAATAGCTGGCTATTTCCTCTGATCTCCAGGCATGCTTTATTTATTAACATACAAATAAAATATCACCACACTAGCATACATGTAAAAGTTGTGAGCTTTAGCTTGAGTGGCTATAATCCCAGTGTTCTTACAGGGGACCCAGGAAGTGGAGCCTGGAGAAGCCCCTTAAGTATGCACACCAGTCAGGCATCTGCAGTGATGAAGATAAAGAGATTCTGTGTCATCAACAGAAAGGTAGGGTTGTCTTCTGACCCCCATATGTACTTAAGGCACATGCATGACCACATTCACAAACATGATTGTGCACGTGAACACAAACATATGCATACAGTATACACGCAAACATACATTTTAAAACATAGTTCATAATCATTGAATCATTGTAATCAAAATTACAAAATAAGAGTCTATTTGCACAATTTAATTTTCTCATCAATGATAGATACAAGGTTATACCCCTGCCCTACTTGTTTTGAATGTACTTATGTGGCAGTTTTTGAAAAATTCGGTGGAAATAGTAGTAAACACTGAACCATACAATCAAAATAATAAAGTTTATGCCATTTCTTTCATAAGTAAAGCTGTTTATAGCATCATACTATTATGCAAATCCCATATATCTCCCCTGATTCATCTATGAGAACTCCACCAGCAGAAATACTGAGCTACATTCATTTACTAAAAGAACTGTTCAACTTCGTTAATAAGGCTGGAGACTTTACGTATGCAGCAGTGGTCAGTACTTCTCCACATCTTCACTGACAAAACATTAATTACCACCTTTCCATCTTTTAATCATTCTAGATGTTAACCTGATGGCATCACATTTTGGGTTAAATTTATGTTTGCAAGCAAATAAAAAATATTGGACTATTTTCATAAATTCCCTCTTCTATGAGTGGCTATTTGAAACAACTTCTTAAGAAAAACTTATTTCTGTGTCCCTGCATCATGACCTTTAGCTAACTTAGTGATTACTTTTTCTTTGATATTGTAGGTACCTTTTACTTTTCTTTAGCACCCTGGGGACATTCCCAGAAATAACCAATTTGCTAGCTACAGTATCTCTGATGTGGTAATAATGTGATTTTATTTATTTATTTTTCTCTTTTGGCTATTAACTTGAATACTAACACATGCATCTTGTCTTTGGATTTCCTTCAAGACTGCTTCACATCCATTTCTATTGAGCTTTTCAGCTGTGTGTAGTGGGTTTTAATATGTCAAAATTTTCTTCTCAGTCAGGTCAAAATGGCTTCTACTCTCTACTGTGATTCATTTTTCACTTTGTCTTATTAGTTATTTGGAAATGAGTTGCTTCATATTTAAGCTGTTGTTGATATCTTTTTTCTTTTGTTGATTCATCTTCTTGTAAACTGAGCCAAAGATCATACCTTAAATAACTTCATTCCTTGGGAATTTGTTGAGGTTTGCTTTATAAACTAGTTTACATGTGACTGTAAAAATGTTACACATGCCCAAAATCAAGAGATTCACCTGCCACTGTGTCCTTAGCTCTGGGATTAAAGCCTAACCTGGTTTAAATAGCAAGTTTCAGGCAACCCAGTGCTACATAGGGAAATCTTGTATCAAAAAAATAATGTTACATATGTTATTGACAATATTTTTATGCTTTTTAAAGTAATTCTGATAATGACAAGAGTAGCACTTGAATAGATAACAAAGATACTTGTGGTGATATATTGTGTCCCCCAATATATTGTGCACCATAATAAAGCTTATCTGAGCATCAGAAGAAAAAGCCAGCTACTATATTAAACATAGAAGTCAGCACATGCCTTTAATCCTAGCATTTGGGAAGCAGAGATCCATCCGGATCTCTGTGAGTTCAAGGCCACACTGGAAAGAGAGCCAGGCATGGTGACACGTGCCTTTAATCTCAGTGCTAACCATAGAGGTCTGGAGGTCTGTATAGACAGACGGGAAGTGATGTAGATGGGCAGAGAGAGGAAGTGAGATGCAGAACAGAAAGGCATATAAGTGTGGGTATACAGGAAGTAGCACTCTCTGGCTGAGGATTTTCAAGCGGTAAGAACATGGCTGGCTTCTTTCTGCTTTTCTGATCTCTCAGATTTTACCCCAGTAACTGGCTCCAGGTGTTTTATTAATAAGACCATTTAGCAATTCGTCTTACAGATACTTACAGATACTAATTTCATATTATTCTGCATTATTCTGTCTACTTTATATTTCTTCTTTGTGTTGTTTTGTAATAATCACATACCTTTTCTATTTCATAGACATAAATGCATCTGCCGTTCTTCTATAAATCATAGGATAGAGTCTTAAGTAAGTAGCCTGCCCTTAGAAACACTGAATATTTTTATCATCTATAGTCATAACACTGCTTTAAGTTACTGGAAACTTAGTTTAAAATTAGTTAAAATTTTTATTTGTTATCTAGGAAAATATTATATCTGAATCTTATAAAGTATATTTTACATTAAACTTTACACTTGGATTTTTTCTTCATGTTGTAAATTGTTTAAAAAGGTATTTTCTGAGATTATATAAGTTTAGTGGGAAAATACAGACCTATCCTGAGTACCTGGACCTGAAGGGTTTGGTGCTGGGAGATGGGATCTGGGCCAATCTATTCAGGCAGCTAATCTCAGTGGTGTCCCCTTTGCTTAGGGTTTTTGTGCCAGGTTAGTTTCTCAGTGCACCTCTACAGACTCATGTGCTTGGGCCTGCTCAACTCTATAAACAAAGTATATTGAAGTGAAAACAAGCAACGGCCCAAAGTCCCTATGACATTTCAGGTCAAATGCTCACCACCAGCTAATCAAACTGATGTCTGTAGAGACTGCATTCACAGTTAGTTCCAAGGCTCTGTGGTCAACTCCTGATTTAATCAGTCATGACAGGAGGTAGCATCACCTGTTACAGCATTGTTGTTAGGACAACATGTGCCATGTTTCAGGATTTTATAAAAAAATTCTGCTTAAAGAGCAAATAGAGATTTAATTTGCCCTATTAGAAATTATCTTACAAATAAGTAACATTATACAGACTGAGCAGTTGTAATTATGGATTTAGGATCATATATATATATATATATATATATATATATATATATATATACAATTAATGAAGAAAGAGGCCATAAATTTGAAAGACAGCAAGAAAGAGTATATGGGACAGCACGTACAACTGGATCAGGCCCTCTGAATGGGTGAGACAGTTGATTGGCTTGATCTGTTTGGGAGGCATCCAGGCAGTGGGACCGGGTCCTGTGCTCAGTGCATGAATTGGCTGTTTGAAACCTGGGGCTTAGTAGAGACGCTTGGCTCAGCCTGGGAGCAGGGGACTAGACCTGCCTGGGCTGAGTCCACCAGGTTTATCTCAATCCTCGGGGGAGTCTTTGCCCTGGAAGAGATGGAAATGGGGGGTGAGCCGGGGGGAGGGGGGCGGGCCGGGAGGGGGAAGAAAGGGGGAATCTATGGCTGATATGTAATGTTGAATTATATTGTAAAATAAAATAAAATAAATTAAAAAAAAGAAATGGAAGAAGGTGATTTAATTATATTATAATCTCAAAAAATAAAATAGTAAATTTTAAAAATAAAAATATTATTAAATTTAGGAATAGTTTCATCTATGTTAAGAACTAAGACTATCCTCAATTTTGACTGCCACCTAATATTTTTTAACTTTGACATACTTTTCTATTTGTGATGGAAAAAAAACACCATTAGATAATGAATTATTAACTAATACAAAGTAAATCATTTCCATAATCCACAATAAAAGTTCCATGTTTTCACATGGAATAAGGTGACATAAATTCTCAAAGTATAACATCAATGAATGTGAACTGCCTCAATGTGTTCAGTATTTTTTGACTCTGTTCTTTCTCTGAAGTATCCCAATTTAGTATCTTATATCTTGTAATTAGTGGAACCTGTTAAGTGACTAGGAAGCTAATTTGGTTGAATAAACATTGTGACATATGCAATGTAGATTTGTGAGTAGGAAGGACTGAGACGGTCATATTCATTGCAGACTTCTCATTCTATGTATGTGAGAAAGGACTAGATATAGAAATATCTTAAATACCACATTTTTATATGACGTCAAAATAATTTCTTTTCTAGGTCAAGCAAGTAGTGGCTATTATTTAAATCTAGTTTATATAATCAGAGAATTCTCATACTTAGTCTTAATTGGACAAAAACTTCAGAGAAAATGAATAGTAAATGAAATTCTTTTTTCATTTTTTATTCATTTTACATACCAACCACAGATTCTTCTGTCCTCCCTCCTCCCGCCCCTGAGTCTTCCCCTTTATCCCACCCCCTATTCCCACCTCTTCCAAGGCAAGGTCTCCCATGGGGAGTCAGCAGAGCCTGGTACATTCAGGTGAGGCAGGTCCAGTCACCTCCTCCCTGCACCAAGGCTGAGCAAAGTGTCTCACCATAGGCATTAGGCTCCAAAAAGCCAGCTCAAGCACTAGGGACAGGTCCCAACCCCACTGCCTGGGGGCCCCCTAAACAGTTCAAGCTAAACAACTGTCTTGCTTATCCAGAAGTACTAGTCCAGTACCGTGGGTGCTCCTCAGCTATTGGTCCACAGTTCATGCGTTTCCACTAGTTTGGCTAGTTGTCTTTGTACTTTTTCCAATCACGGTCTTGATCAAAACAACTCTGGGATACCATCTTACACCTGTCAGAATGGCTAAAATCAAAAACACTGAAGACAGCTTATGTTCGAGAGGAGGTGGAGCAAGTGGAACACTCCTATACTGTTGGTGTGAGGGCAAACTTGTACAGCCACTATGTAAATTAGTATGGCGGTTTCTTGAGGTAGGGAATCAATCTACCTCAAGGCCCAGCTATACCACTCTTGGGCATATACCTAAGTAATGCTCAATCATACCACAAGGGCACATGCTCAACTATGTTCATAGCAGCATTATTCTTAATAGCCAGAACCTGGAAACAACCTAGATGCCCCTCAACTGAAGAAAGGATAAAGAAAATGTGGTACATATACACAATGGGGTACTACTCAGCAGAGAAAAACAACGACACCATGAGGTTTGCAGGCAAATGGATGGAACTAGAAAATATCATCCTGAGTGAGATAACCCAGACTCAGAAGGACAAACATGGTATGTACTTACTCATAAGTGAATACTAGATGTAAAGCAAAGGATAACCAGACTGCAACCCACAGCTCCATGGAGGCTAACTAGTAAGGATGACCCTAGGAAAGATGCATGGATTGTTCAGCAATAGAGAAATGAATGAGATCTACATGAGCAAACTGGGGGGTGAGGGGGTAATGGAGGGCAAGGGACTGGGGATAAGAGCTTAGGGGAGCAGGAGGATTGAGGCGGAACGGGAACAGCATGGGAGAGCAAGGAAAGAGATATCATGATAAATAAAGACACCATTAGAATAGGGAGAAGAGTACTAGGGAGGTTCCCAAGAATCCACAAGGATGACTCCACCATAGACTACTGGCAATGGTCGAGAGAGTGCCTGAGCTGGCTTACTCTGGTGTTCGGATGACTGAATACCCTAACTGTCTTCATAGAACCCTCATCCAGTGACTGATGGAAGCAGATGCTGAGATCCACAGCCGGGTCCCAGGCAGAACTCCAGGAGCCCAACCAATCAGAGAGAGGAGAGATTCTATGAGCAAGGGATATTGAGACCATAATTAGAAAAAGTAAATAAAATTATAATGAAGATATTTGCTCTTAGGAATTATTGTTAAAGTAAATTATCATCAGTAATTTTTCTTCAGAGTCAATTTTATTTCCTTTGTCCTCTATTAAAATTTCTGAGCGGTTCTCATTTTCTCTCAACCTTGGAAGAAAATCTCACCAGGTTAGTAAATTTTAATTTAAATTTAAAGACAACTAACACTTTAACAAGTGTGGCTGATTAGCCTTATGGTTATTCGTGTAAATATTTAGTCATACATATGTATCAAATACAAGTCTCGGTCACAAGATAAAGAGTAAAGTAGAAGAATTTACCATCAGCATTTTATTTACCTATTTTTCTGCAGTCTTATGACCTCTTCAAAATTTTCAACTCAAAACACTCAGTTCTCAATTACTGTTTTTCCTGAAAGCTTTCTCTCTGTAAATGAGCTTCAGGGCCAGACTGAGGTTAGGTAGCGTGGAAGGCAACCCTAGTGTTAACGGATGTAATCTGCTAACTGTCTGATCCTTGGTTACTATAAGTATGTAAGGAAATTTTGAGGACCATGTTACCACTCCAGTACTTTTTAATGGACTTTTTAACAGTTTTAAACACATAATTTTGTAAGGACATTTAAATGAGGCTGTGAATACTAGGATTTTAATACAGTTCCAGGAACAAAAATGTTCTGTGAATGCAACCTGCTCTGTAGTTAGTATGTGTGAACTACGTTAACAGTGTTAACTGTGGAACTGCTCAAAGTTTGTGCACTATCCTTTCAGGTACGAGTCCTGGGTAGGTCTCATTAGCTGTAACAGTGGCTATGTTTCTTACAGGCTGGTGACTAAAACAATCCAGCATTTCTCCTCCCCTTTCTCCCCTCCCCAGCCTGAATTTTCTGGCATCTCCTCCTTCCTCTGACATTGATGACCACAATAGCAATGCTGATATATAATCTTGGGGTTTCTTCCTTGCAGAATTATATCTCATTAACACCTATGCAAGTGACCTTACTGTCAAATTAACTTAGGTTTGCTTCATGATAGATTTCCCATTGTCTCATATTCATTTATTGGTGGGGCAGGGATATCTTGATAGAGTTGGTTAAGAGATAAAGTTAACATCACCTGAGAAAGGTGGAGAACTGTTCTCTAGGAACAGGGAATTGAGGCAAAATTTACTTAATTTGTTAGTAGGGTTCTCAAAATATATTTATTCATAATTTGTTTAGTAGTTTAATTATTGCTATTGAAAAAGTGAAACAGTCAGAGCTGAAGCTGCGCATGCTTTTCAACACAAGCGCTGCAAAGTCAAGTACAATTTTACTTACCCGTGTGGCTTCTTTCATGAAGCCAAGGATTCAAGGCTCTGTTGTCAGTTCTCCTTACAGCCTTCCCACAGTGGAGTCACAGCCCTTATGAAAGGCAAGGCAGTAAATGCAATGTGCTTCCCAAACTCGTGGTAATGCGTGTTTCTAACACGTGGCCTTCATGGAGGTACTGAGCTCAGGTTAGGGTCTCACTTAGATTTCTATGTGCTGTCATGTGTGTAAATGTGTGTAAACACATTTTCTCCTTTCAGAGTCAGTTCTGTCTGTGTGCAAACTTGGTATAGTATTTGCATCTTACCTCAGAGTAAAACTAACCTCTCCTTTTACAATGAATTTCTCGGATATGTCACTCACCACTTTTCTCTATGTTTGATGGTTTACTTATCTGTAGGTACCAGCTAGAGTCATCTTTTATTCTACTATCACTGCTGTTACTGTTTACTTTTTACATTATTGCAAACAGTGATTTCTTGAAGGGACCACACATGTTTGGGGGTATAAGGTAGAGAGACATGCATGCTGTATTTATACTGCAAATAACCTTTAAATCAGCACCCACATCACAGGGACTCAGAAATAAGTAACCTGGAAAGACTGAAACTTCCAATAGCCACATATCATCCCTTCGCCTTAAATATGATTGGTGGCACATCATTTGTAAAGACTACCAAGTAGTTGCCATAAGAGCAAGGGGTGAGAGCCAACAGACTGGATGTAAGACTCTAGTCTGGCAAATTTTAGATTAATTAAATCAATTATGGTACTCTGTGAAGTGGGGAAACAGTGGTTAAGACAACAGCAAAAATTTTCAATGCCTTGCCAATTTACTGATCCTAAATATGTTCACTTGTGACTGGAAATATGTACCCTGATGTTTTCTCAAGTAGTGAGCAGTGATTATAGTCTATGAATTTTGGTGAAATAAAATGAATTACCTACTATGCCTCAGGTAGTCATCCATCCGGTCTGCATGAGGTCTGTCTGAGCTCCTCACCTAAGACTGCACCTGTGCGTGAAGGCAGTTTTAGATAGACAGTGAGCTCAGGATTCTAAAATACCTGATTTCACATGTTCCATACTTTAAGAAAAGACAGAAATATGTTTTGCTCTTTCAGGAACATGTTAAAATTTATTTAAACATTACAGGTGGTTTCACATCAATTCTGTGATGACAGATACTATTTTCAAGTTAAAAATAGCTAAGCATTTCCTAAAGTTAAAAGTAGTTTAAGTTCATTGATATTCATCTATTACACTATAAGCTATAGATATATCAAAGTTATATAGGGCTCTAGGTACAATTGATGTATATTTTAGGTACAGAATTATTAGCATGTTATGAAACATGTAAGAGGCATTGCATAAATGTTATTTATTTTTATCAAAATGCTATAGTTCTGAGATTTTTAAGGATTCAGTAAATACCTGTAAACCTGTTATTTCAAGACACTTTTAAATATATTTTAATTTTTTTGTGTATTTTTATGCATTATTTATAGAAAATAAAATCAGGGAAGTAGAAAATAAAATTCTAAATATAGATTTATTTTATAGGTAACATTATGTCAGGAATGTATTTAGGCTATTGTTCTTAAGCATGACCACATAGAAAATATCAAAATAAAAATTTTAAATGTGTTTCTGGTATGTAAACCATGGAGTTCTTCTCTAGATGAATCGATAACTAGAATATTTAAAGTTAATTAGAGTTTGTCTTTAGGAATGGAATTTGACAGACATGCATATAACATATTTGTACAATATATTTGAATATGATATTTTATATGTGTACCTATACTCATTTAATCTCATCAAAGAAGCCCCATGCAAGTTTTATATTCTAGAAAGTGAGATATTCGCACATCTCCTAGGTGAAGTCTCTGCTCATTCATTCCTTGCTCCAAATACAGAAGCATTTCAATTGAGGCAGCTTGTTCAAATTCTTTTTCATACCATCAGACAAGAGTGAGAAGTATTGAAACTCCAACAGGATAGATGACTGGATGTTTGAGAGAATTGTTCTTCCTTATGTAGTCTCTCTCTCTCTTTTTTTTTTTTTTTGTTTTGTTTTGTTTTTTGTTTTTTTGTTTTTTGAGACAGGGTTTCTCTGTGTAGCTTTGCGCCTTTCCTGGAACTCACTTGGTAGCCCAGGCTGGCCTCGAACTCACAGAGATCCACCTGCCTCTGCCTCCCGAGTGCTGGGATTAAAGGCGTGCGCCACCACCGCCCGGCATGTAGTCTCATTTTTAACTTCAACTAGTGCCTATAAATCAGTCATTTAAAGAAATATTTAAAATTATCATGTCCCCATGATAATCAATAAAGACTTCATTAAGCTTTAAAACCAGAAAACATAATGGTAACAGCAGAGTCATGCATTTATTCTGTACACACCTCCTATTCTTTTAGTAATGCTTAAATTAAAATCAAATGTGCCTCTGAGACTTGTGATTGTGTAGCTCAGAGTTAGAGTGCTAGCTAGCCTGGCATGCATGAGTTCTTAGATTCAATCCCCAGCACTCACAAAGTAAATAAATAAAAATAGCACTTTTGAGAAAAGAACAAGAGTGTACACCACATTAACTGGAAAGTTTCTGAAGTATTTTAACCTTATTTATTTTATAATTAATTAAATACAATTTTAAGCAACTCCTCTCCAGCACAAACATCTGAATTTTTTACTTTTTGAGACAAGGTTTCTCTCTGTAGCCCTGGCTGTGCTGGAACTCACTCCATACACCAGACTGGCCTCAAACTAAGAGAAATCTGACTCCCCAGCGCTGGAATTAAAGATGTGCACCACTGCTCCCCACCTGGCTCATTCGATCTTTATGTGTAACATTTATTGAAACAATTTAATCACCCTTTCTGTCAAATTCACCAAACACAATTAAATGAAGAATACTGTAATAAAAGCTATTAGAAAAAATGTCAATGAAATGATTCCTAAGGATAGTCTGCTATACTCATACATCGGTGGCGAGCCCAACTGTCAACAGAGAGGCTTCATTAAGCAACTTATGGGAGCAGACGCGGAGACCCAGAGTCAAATATTAGGCGGAGCTCAGGGAATCATAGAAGAGGGGGAGGAAGGATTGTAGGAGCTAGAGGGTTCGAGGACACCTCTAAAACGTGACTTACAGAATCAGCTGAGCAGGACTCATAGGGACTCAGAGACTGAAGCAGCAAACACGGAGCCTGCGTTGGTCTGATCCAAGTCCTCAGCACGTATGTTATATTTGTGTAACTTGGTGATCTTGTGGAACTCCGAAGAGTGAGAGTGGGGACGGGTGTCTCTGACTCCTTTGCCTGCTTTTGGGACCCTTTTCCTCCTACAGCGTTATCTTGTCCAGCCTCGATATGAAGAGTTTTACCTAGTATTATTGTAACTTGTTATGTGTGTTCAATTGATGTCTCTGGGAAGCCTACTCTTTTCTGAATGAAAATGGAAGAGAAGTGGATTTGGGGGATAGTGGGTGTGTGTGTGTGTGTGGGAATTGGGAGGAGCGGAGAGCGGGGAAGAGGAGAAACTGTGGTTGCGATGTAATATATGACAAGAATATATATATTATATATATATATATAACCTCATTGCCTTAATATTAATATTAATAAAATATTAATAAAATATTAATTTTTAGCAAATATATGTAAAGATGCAAAGAAAATATTGTCCACTGGCACAATGAATAATTTTGAAGATTTTGGGACAGTTGATACTTTAAAACATTATCAAACACTAGAGAATAAAGCTTCATTTAATTTGTGTCAAGACCTTCTCAGACACTTAAGCTGAAAATAAATACTCGAAATGGTCAAAGCAGCACATGACACCACATATTCAGTAAAATTTGATGGAAAATGAAAGGATAGTGGGAAGAAATAGAAATTTAAAGTGCACCAGAGAACAAAGAGCATGGTAGAGATTGTTTCCTGTATAACTGTCCAACAAATATTCCTATTTATTTATTTAAAGTCAGAATTGGTGGCTGGAGAGATGGTTCTGTAATGAAAACTTTTTTGCTTCTCTTACAGAGGACCCTGGGCTTGATTCCCAGCATCTACGTAGTGGATCACAACTATCTGTTATGACCGTTCCAGAGAATCCAAAGCCCTCTTCTGGCCTCTGTGCCCACCATGCACATACCTGGTACACAAACATACATGCCACTGACATAAAATACAAATAAATAAACCTGTTTTAAAAATTATTTTTGTGTCACATTTAAAATTTTGTAGCCTGCTTTATTAAAATTCTTAGAACAAAATTTACTGTCATTTAAACTAGAGTGTTTTCAGTATGTTTTAAAGGTAAAATAAAAAAAAAAGAGATATTTAATTGATTCTTAGTAATAAAATACATGTTCCTTAATTTAAATTCCATTCACACTGGCAACCCTAGCGGGAGAAAAGTGACATGAATAGTGTGTGTAACTAAGCAGATTGCCTTACTCAGGACACCAGTGATAGCAAAGCATAATGTCCTTCACGGATTTGTGAAGCAAACTGATGCAATTTCCAGAATCTGTAAAGGAGCTCCAATATGTTCAATATTTAACATATTGAACACCAGATGTTTTCCTAATAGATCATCTGTGTACTTTATAAACAAACAATAAAACATCAAGATAACTCAGTCCCCTCCAGAGTCTCTGACTTATTACAGGACATCATCATCATCATCATTATGGGTTTTTGAGACAGGGGCTCACATAGCCCAAGCAGGCCTAGAATTTTCTACATAGTTGGATCTGACTCTGAACTCTCTTATTTCTTACATGATTCATTTTTTTAAAATATTTTACATTTGTGTGTGCGTGTGAGTATGCCACGTATGTGGGTAAGTATGCCACTGGAGGGTGCTGGATACTCTGGAGCTGGAGTTACAGATGCTTGTGAGCTGGATGCTGAGACCTCAGGTTCTCTAGAAGAACAAGTGTTCTTGACGCTAAGCAATCTCCTCAGTGCCTGACCTTAAGCTTACTATCCCAGTGCCTTCTTCTCTAGAATTCTGGGACTACAGGGATGTGGGGTGCAATTGGCTCATAGCATATTATTGTCATTGGAACATTTGAGGAGTCAATATCACATGCTGAATAAAGCGAAAATTATGCCTTGAATGCATAGCTAGTCTTTGCTTAGGCTATCTTCCTATGTGTTCATGGCTGTATTTCAAATGCTCCAGTTTTGTTATCTATATTTTCTGAATTTTTCAAACTGAAGACACTATGTCGTTCCCAGTAACATCTAACTTAAGGTTATTTTGAAAACCTGGCAAATATCATTTTACTGTTTAAAACCCATCCCCAAGGTTACTTTTCCATATAAGCTCTTTTATAGTTTAGTAAGGTTCTGACTGGTCTCTACTACACAAAAATACCTCAACTATGCTGCAATATCTACACCAGTGTTCTTGTTTTGGATTTTCAATAAACTGATTTTCATAACATCTTTTTAACAGCATCATTTCCTTAGATCAAAGTGTGTTGTTTCTGTTTGTTTTTAATCTGCTAGATGATTATACTGCTTTCAAAATTTCCCACATTTCTTCCTCCTGTTTTATTTCTCATGATCTCAAAATACGTTGTTTACTTGAGATTATCAGTGATCTCTTGAGGAATGACAAGGGGAGAGAGACTGCTATGAGAAATATGGATGAATATCCACAAGTTAAATGTGTTCAGCTTTTAATTTTCAAATATTGTGTTTTAAAAATAATAATTTCATTGAAATAACAAAGAAATGCAATGATATTATACATAAAACTCATGTTATACAAATGTTAATTTTTGATTTTATTAACATTTAACCCTCTCTGTGATAACCTGGTAGATTGGAGCATTGGTCAGGGATCTCAAGGTAGACATTGGTATTAAACAGCATGCAATATTGGGATAAAAATTACTTTTTCTATGTGGCCCTCTGTGTACATATTATGGCTTTTAGTTTAGTACTTTTATGGGATTCCTGAGTGTGCGAATGAGTGGGTCTCTGTTTCTTGTGCCTTCTCTTGGGCTCATATCCTTCTGTTTGTCTTGTCCAATTCTGACATGTAGCTTTTTGTTTTATCTTATTATATTTTATGAATATTTCTTAGCTGCCTGTTTATTTTCTAATGAGAGACAGAAAGAGAGTTGGTCTGGATGGGAGGAGCCGTGGGGTGGAACTGAGAGGAGTAGAGAGACGGGAAACTGTAATCAGGAAATACTATGTGAGAAAAAAATCCATTTTCAATCAAAGAAAAGATCATTTTTTCTCTAAATGTGTTTCACTCTGCAAATACAATTTCTCTTAGAATAAAGCATGCTGGGAGCAGTCACGTACATCTCAGGCAGACTGACATCAGTTCTCCAGATCCTGCCCAAGGGAACAGGAGAATCCAGTTCCGGATGTGTCAACAGAAAACAAGCATTCATTTAGCTGTATAGTATTTTTTACTATATTCCTGTTACTATAAAAGGTAAACAAAACTCCCTTTCTGTAGTTCTCATTGCAAGAAACAAAATCACTAATTTTCAGCTTCCAACTGAAGCTGGTTTCTGATAATGCAATGCTGATTAGATGGTTCCATGGGGGAGATGCATTCTACTGAGCCTGGCAGCTTGAGTTACATCCTTGGATCTCAAGGGGTTGAAGAGAACCAACTTTCCCAAGTTTTTTTTTTTTCTCATCTCTACATGTATACCATAGCATGTCCTCAACAAATAAATGATTAAATGAATAAATGTAATTAAAAATTTTTAAACCCAAATCAAATGGTATGTAATTAAGGACTTTTTTCCCCCAAAGAATAAAGAGATCAACTTCTGAAAATTTTAATGGCAATCACTTTTGGAGAAGACTGGGTGTGGGGGGAACAAAGATAGATCTATGAGTTGGGAAATAGGCATCTTCGGCAATAGGAAAGGCATTTTCTTTGATGGAGGGAGAGAAATTTGAGGATGGGGGACTATGGAAAGGAAAGGAACTGAAAACTTGGCGTGTTCCCAGCCCTTTGGACCATGCTGCTTTTATCTGATCTCTGCCTCAAACGGCAGCGATATGTCAGTAATTTCTGTGTTTTATAACCAGCTGAAAACTCTTCCTGAGTTTTGAACTTATATCCACTTCCTCATATTATGGAGAGATGCAGATGCTGGATGCCTGTTAAGCATTTCACACTAATTCTAACCTATTAATAATCAGTTATTGGTAACTGAGACTTTTATTTGCTTAGGGAGATAAAACTTGAAATATTTCTTGATATCTACTGCTGACCCTGGATGGCATTTCTAAGCCCAGAGCCATGTTTTGGGCTCTGTCTTTGAAAGATACACGAACTGTGATCAACCATCCTCCTGCCATTACCAGTTCCCAAGCCACTCTCCTTCTTTTACCCTCATTTGCTTAGTTATATGATTACTTCTGTTGAATTTTTCTTTCCTACACTGGTAAATTTTAAAATGGCAGCCTTGATAATAATTTCACAAAGTGAGTTGTTAGTCCAGGAAATATGTAAAATTTGTCTGTTAGTACAGTCTTCAACCCCGGAAATGACTCAAGAAGCATTCAAGATTTAAACTGGAAGGTTGAAAGGATGGTAATCTAATTAGGAACTCAATACTCGAAGAAAACAGGGACTCTGACTTAGGAACATACCATACTGGGTTTTCCTCCAAAACGGCAGGCTGTACAAGCTTATTTCTCCCAGAAATCTGTCAGGATTTCTGTCTCCCAGTATCAAGAAGAGACATTATAGTCCTAGAAGCCAGTGCTCTTCTCCACAGTTATGACTGTCCTCTCCCTGGGACACACCAGCTGGCCAAGGTGCTTCTTGAAGATGGAATTTGACGGAGTGTAAGCACCTGGGCAGTGAAAACCTCCTTGAGAGTGCCAGCTGGGCACGGTTAGTCTACCACTGCTATACAAATGGGAGATGCAGGTGACACGGTTCTAATGTTAGACTATTGCCTATATGTATTAGAATTGCTAACCTCAAATGAACGAACTTCTAGTGTGAGAAAACTTTTATTTAAAAAAAATGGCATGTGGCTACACACCTATCAGCATGACTAAAATAAAAATAGCAATACCAAATGCTGTGGAGAAGTGGTTTTATTCATGTATTTACAGTGCAGACGCAAAATGGTACAGACCCACTGGTAATGCTTTGACAGTTTCTTCACAATTAACCACATGGCCAAGCAACTGTACTCTTGGGCCTTTATCCCAGAGAAATGAAAACTCATGTTCACACATATATCTGTACATGAATGTTCATAGCAGCTTTATTTTTAGAACCTAGATTGGAAACCATACAGAATGCTACTGTGAGAAAATGTAGGAAAAAAAAAAAAAGCTGAGGCAATCCAAACCATCTATTGCTACTCTTCAATTAAAAAAACAAGCAAACAAACAAACAAACAAACAAACAAACAAACAAACAAAACCCAGCATCCAGGAGTGGGTCCTGACACCTGCCATCTCTAGCATTTGGGTGGCTGAGACAGGAAGATTGTTGTGAGTTTGACACCTATCTAACACACAGTGAGTTTCTGGATATATCAGGGCTACAGAATAAGACCTTGTTTGTCTCCTAAAAGTACTAAAACATGTACTATCTTATGTGTCTCTCAGGAAAATTATGCTAAGTTAAAAAATAAAAGCCATTCTGAAAAAATGATGTGATACAGGATTCTATTTATACAATTCTTTTTAAAAAATGTAAAAAATGTGTATATTAGTATATATTATATATATATGCATATACATGCATGTTTATGCACCATATGCATGCCTGTTACTCTTGAATGGAGGAAGAGGGTGTTTGATTCTCTAGAACTGGAGTTACAGATGGTTTTAAGCTACTACGAGGGTGCTAAGTACAAAACTCAGGTTCTATCAAACAGAAGAAAGAGTTCTTAGCTCCAGAGCCCCAATATATAATTCTTATTGTGACAAAATTCTATAGAAAACAAATGGATGGTCCAGGATTTAGAAGAAAGGTAGCTATAAGAGTGTTGGTGAATTGGAGAATGCCCTTGAGAGCAATTCTGTGCTAACAGGTTCTTTTGTATCTTGGCTGTGGTGATGAGCACCCATGCCTACATATGTGATTATATTGCGCAGTGTTGGACACATGTATACATGTGAAAATGGGCACCATTAAACCAGAAAATATGAATGAGTAAAATCAGTGATTCTACATAAGACATCATTCAGCTGTGATATCATGCTATTGTTTTGAATGCTGTTAATTGCAGATGTACTACTGGGAGACTGAAAACCAAGATCGCATGCAATTATCTTCCTAAGTGAACCTAATAGTAATATAACATACAAAGCAAAGTTTGAAAAAAATGGGCATCAAATCTAAGTAATGCTTATTTTTACAAAAAACCTTAAATGATTTCCGTTTGCTCCCACAGCAGCTACACCTGAATCTACTGGTGTTACAGCCAGTGATTGAGACTCCACTGTGGCTGGCTTCTCAGGCAGTGGGCCTGCTGGGACTTTTATGTCCTGCTGGATCTGGATCTGCCTCCTGCTGCTGCCACCAAATGTAGCTTTTAACTAAATGTGTATTGTGGGGTCTCCAATTTTCTTGTGGCCCATTGGCCACCATGCTAGGAGGGCAAGGGGAGCATAGGCTACAGGCAGGGCTTGGTCAGATGTGAACATGAGGGGCATGGGCATGACCTTCCGGGGAATCAGCTTCAGTACGACTGCTCAGTTTATTGAAGTCCCGAGGCCGATTTATATGGCCCAGGTTAGGGGGAAAGGGAGGAGGGAATGTACCTAATGTAAATGCAGACATAACTGGGGACAGACAAACATTAATGATGCATGTACCCATTCCCATTCAATACCAGAGTGGGGGGAGGGAGGTTTGTGTGCTGAGCCATTCAGCATTTGCAGGGAGCTATTGTGCAAGGTCATTCTCCAAATAAGGTCAGACATCCAGGCCTAGGACACTATCCAAATAAGGTAGACAGGTACTCCTGCTGCAAGAATCCAATGCACAAAGCTCTTTGCTATTGCTCAAACCTGTTAAAAAAAAGAGCAGTTTTCTCTGAAAATTTCTTCACTAGTGTCTCTTCATGCAACTTTCCCTCTTCAAACTGAAACATTTGTTCCAATTTCATCTTTCAGAGACTGATGTAAACCTTTCCCCATTCATCAATATTCCCTGTGGATATGAGTGTTTCACCAAAGGTAAACAAACAAACATAAAAACAAATTGAAGCCTGTGGATGACTGCTGAAGTCCAGCTTCTGCAGGGTTCAGATCCCAAAGAGGAGACGGAGTTGGTGGGAGAAAGAAGGGATGAATGCCATATTTGAGGGTTCAGCAGTTTTCTCTCTCTCTCATCAGAGACTATATTGACTACATAGTCATCTGGCAAGCATTCTGATCCCTTTTTCACTTCCCCATTAAAAATCCAGGGTGAAAAGCAAAGTACAAAACAGACAGTCTTATCTGAAACAACATCTTCAAAGCATCTGTCATATCAGGAAGTTACACATTTCTCAGGGTCTGCAAAGCACAGGACCTTCTATTTTTACAGCCTATGTCTAGGCTGGCTGTTCATGTGGTTATAATATGTTACACAGTCTGAAATTATTTTTACCTTAGTACATGTAGAATCATTTGATGTTTTCTAAAATTCAAGCTTTACAAAATATCTCAAAATAAATATTTAACTGGCTGATCATAGCACTTTTCTGTTCCTCAGTTTTATAGTAAGGGCCTGTTCTTTCCCTTCCAGAAAGGAAGATTCTGGTATCTTCTTTTTTCCCCCATCAACCCATTCTATTCCTATTCTCTCTTTTAGGTTCCGATATAGAGCAATGGATACATTTGTGACATTTTGTATCCAGAGCTGAGCAAGAAATTTCTCGGAATCTAACCTATTGGTACCAAAATCATTTGGGCACAAAGATTCTTCTGTGACTTTCCTTTCAGGCTATGACCCCCTGTCTTCAAAGTTTTCTCTCAGGAACATGAGTGTATTTTCCCCAGGGGCTGCATACCCAGAAAGCTCCCCATTATACAAACAATTGCTCCTAAAAGTAAAAGCAAAAGCCAGCATGCTGGTGACCAAATCTATTGGCAAAGTTTTGCTGGAACTTTGCCAAGCAGTGTCTTCCACCTCAGGATGCAAGCCATCCTTTGTCCATGGCATGCCCCAGAGGACTATGTTAATGTCATTGTAGCGGTGGTAAACAGGTGAGTTGAGTAAATCCCATGCATCAGCACCTTGAGAAGGCTGCTTGCAATCCTGGGATTCTGACAGTAATAGCATGTAAACCTGCCATGCAGCTCAGGGGCAGAAAGGCACCCACAGAGTGAATTTATTCCTGGATCCCTGTTGCCTGCAAACCAAACCAAAGTTTTCAGTCTGAACTTCTGGGTCATCTACAGTTGGTATATTTGGCCCTAAAATTTTCTCCTGCTCCATTTTTTTTTCCATTTAATGGAAGCTTTACCCTGATAGTCAAGGAACCTTTCAAAAAAAAATAGTCAATAGTCCTTTTCTTTTCAACATCAGTCTTTCATAGTTCCTAATTGTTCTTGTTTACAGAAAAGCATAACTGCTCTTTGACCTCACATCTACTTCCTCAATAAATCGCTACTTAATGTACATCTAGACCTACCTCTCTGCTATTCAAGTCACTGTGGTATACCATTTACTCTCTTGATAGGAGGCCTCCTGTCATTGGATTTTATGATTACCTGGGCTTATATTATTTATTCTCCAGCACATTATTATATCTTTGAAAGAAAAAAAAACACAGGATTTTTATATTATTTTCATTCCTGTTTAGATCTAAGACACTCCAGTATTCTAAACTCTATAAGCCAGTGGGAAACTCATAAAATAGTAACCTATTGTATTTAGCTTGAATAGCTGGGAAGTTTTGACATATTTGTAATGTATTTGATGAGTGACAATAATCAAGTTGCTTTATGTATAGAATGAATAATCCACATACTTTGTATTGCTGTTCTCCAGAATGGGACCTGTTGTCCAAACTTTATAATGCCATATCCTTCCTTCAGTGGCTTCTAATGTGAACAATGTGTTTTCTGTTTTGATAGTTTTGAAGAGTGCAGATCTATCTATCTGTAGTAGCAGGCTTACATGAGTCCCTGCATATTCCTCATGTTGGGACTCAGTCCACTCATCTTTGGAAAACATACACATGGGCACAGTGCTGTACTGTCCTCAGGGTATCACACTGTATTTCCAGTATCTTGGCACATCCTTCCCATGAGGAATGCAAAATCAAGAACATGGTCTAGATGCTTAGGTTTTTAATTCTCAGACATCCATCAATGTGAAGACACCACTTACTTTGATGTTTGTAGGGGATTTATTCATTATTATGTAATAAGACAAATGGGGTATTATGAGTGCATTCCAAGAATGATGGGTGAGTATATGGTAAAGTAGAGATACAATTGCTTAATATTCAATCAGGGTATTGGCTTAACTATCTACAGAGTTTTATTGACCTTTTAGTAATTTCCCCAGAAAAGAACTGCTTTTTTTTCTCTTGATGTATTTCCACGCAGTGCCAAGATCATACATCCTATTTATCCCTTTGAACCCATGACTGTCTTAGCATTCTTTGGCACTACATATTTTTAATTACCTGCTATCAACAGTTGGTTCTGAAATAATTTTTGAACTTTGGAGCTAAAACTTTATCCATTTTGCATTACGTTTTAAGAACTCTTTAATTTGATGTTATACTAAAAAACTATTGTAGTAGCTTTTGTAGTTTTGATGATTTCTAGGCTGTATTGTTTTTATCATTTGTCATTAGTTTGTACAAAAATGATGGTAAATATCATACACACATATACACACATACATACACACTTTTCAATTTTGGTTTGTTGAGATTAAAATTCCTTTGTCTCTGCTAAGTAGCTACAATTTAGTGAAAACTTTGGCTGTTATAAAAACTTTTAAAACTATTATCATGGCATAGAGACACAAAAAATATGTAGTATCCAGCACTGGAGAGAAGTTGAGGCAGGGAGATTTCTGTGATGTCAGGATACCCTTGGCTTTCTAGTGAGTTCTGAGGTAGCCTGAGCTACATAGAAAAATCATGTCTTTAAGACACACAACATAATAAGGCTGTATATTTATTAAAATTTTACTTTGTGCTAGGCAGTGATTCAAGTGTTTTATGCAAATTAGTTTCTTCTATTATTTTAACATTTAGGGTTGGATATAGTTATTAGTCCTACTTGAATATTTTCTTCTGCTTTTTAAGATCTACTTTATTTTTTTATTTTTATTTTTATTTTTTTGGTTTTTCGAGACAGGGTTTCTCTGTGTAGCTTTGCGCCTTTCCTGGAGCTCACTTGGTAGCCCAGGCTGGCCTCGAACTCACAGAGATCCACCTGCCTCTGCCTCCCGAGTGCTGGGATTAAAGGCGTGCGCCACCAACGCCCGGCCCGATCTACTTTATTTCTTTGTCAGCAGCTGTATTATCAAACCTGGCATTTTTACCAAGCAAATAGATGCAAAATAATATTCAGTTTCATGTTTTATATTGAGGTGCTATATGGGGAGTCTCCTGAGGCAGTAACTAACATGCTTTCTATGCTCTAATACAAATATATTCTTAATATTTATGTTTAGGAGAATTTAAAACTGAGAAAACAATCTGCAACAGTTTCAGCTTTGTTGATCATTACTATTTCATTGCTTTGATATCCACCTTATCTTTGTACTTCAAAGCAAATGGATGTTCCAATGGTGCTCGTGTTGAGTTTGATGGAGATCTGTCTGAATGTTCCTGCAGTCAGTTTGGACTGTTCACAGAAGTCCTCTGTATAACTTTGCTACACATCTAACATAAAGAAAAAATTCAAGACATATGTCAACCACCCTCACTCCAAAGTGTTGCAATATTAAACTTTCCATGTATTTTACTTATTCTCAGGTTCAGGAAACTTCTGATATGCTTTCCATTGTAGACTTTTCTTATCAAACATTTCATGTAAATGGAATAATACTTAACAATTTGTTTTTGTTGTTGTTTTTGAGGCAGGATACTTAGAGTCTTGCTATGTATGCTGGCTTACCTGATATTCATTATGTAATTCAGGAATTCTTTGAATGCATGAAACTCCTCCTGCCTCTCCTTCCCAAGTAAGTGCAGTTTTATTACCTCATATTTTCTTATTAGCATAATTCTTACTCTTTAATACTTTTTCATTAAATGAGTGATTTCCAAAGTACTTATAATTCTCAACTATTTATTTACATAACAATTGTTGAGCACTTTGATTCTTTGCAGTATGTGCTAATTAAAAACAATGTTGCTGTGATACATTGCTATTGAGGGAATGAAGGCAACAAACTGGAAAGGTCAGGGCACAGAGCAGTAGGTGAGGAGGACCACAAACAGAAACTAAGTACAGATGAAAAGACCATAATGAAACACATTACTTATATTCTAAACAAATACACTAATTTAAAAGGAATGATGTTGCTATAAATATTTGTCTAAAATATTCCACTTTTTTTCTGTAGTCCATATGTCTCACATTTTTGTAACTACAAATTTCAAATAGAAAAGACTATTTGAAAACTTTATAAGGCATATTTTAAACATGATAAATTATTATTCATTTTGCATCTTGTTTAGGATACATTACCTCACCTGCTATTAGATTAAGTTAAATGTATCTATGCATACATTTAATTTTAGGCACTATTTTAGCAATTTTATTTATAAGTTTTTAGGTAAATTATGAGGGCAATGTTTTGGCATCATTCACAGATATGCACTTGTTACAGAAACGTTTGATAAGAGTATTGCTGTCCCAACTTAGGTAATTTTAAAACTTTTAAACTCCACTATGTTTACACATATAGGTTGATTTGTGAAATATCTTTATGTTTCATTGATTTATGTGTTTATAATGCCATATATACAAATTTGGTATCTGTGTTTTACATTAAATTTTAATTTAATTTATGCAAGGTATACATTTTCTTCACTTGATAATTATTTATCCAAAATGAATCTGCTATCTTTAAAATTGCATTGTTAGTTTCTCAATGAAGATGTTTTCTAAATACTTATTGATATATATTTGAATCTATTTGAATGAATTTTGGGAAGAATTTATCTAAAAAATACTGTCTCCACTTCATGAAAATGTTGCATCTCTTTATTTAAAGTTACATCACCTTTTTCAATATCTGATGTATTCAAAGGCAGGGATTACACAGGACTTGCTAAATATATTAAATACTTATAAGCATATTGATACTATCATACAGAAATATTTATATCTTAAAGATTTTCTTAGCAGAACATAAACATACAATTAGGGCTTATGCTGTCCTTGAAACTATAGTTGATGCAGAACATGGTTATTTATTGTAGCAGTCATTTTAATCTCTAATCATTAGACTGTGGATACATTCTTTCCTAATTAGTTTACATTTAGTGATTTTCCCCCCACCTTTCTTGATTGAGCTGGCTCGAACACAATGTTAAGTGAAAATTATGCTAACAGCCCCTTTCCTTATAGGGGTAGAATTATTAAAACTTTCTAGTTAGATTGTTATAAATTTTCACTTGTAAGCTACAGGAACCTGTCTCTTACTTCTTTGCAGTTGAGGCTTTCTATCTTAAAGTAACTGAAGGTATGAAAAACAAAACTACAATTATTCAGACTATGATGTTTTGCTCCTACAATTTATAATATTGTGTTTATAGTCTAAGTGAAGTTTTTGCACTATGTAATTAGTTAGGAGGTACAGAAGGAGCTCAGTGAGAATTCTATCACGGGTCTTTTAACAATTTGTACAGTATATCAGGTAAGATATGTTTCTTTCTGAGGCTTGTACAGCCAGTTTGACTCATTTCATATACATTGCTCTCTTACTATCTTTTGTTACTTTTTGAGTAAAAGTTTGCAATTTGTTTCCTTCAAGAATATTTTTCATTTCAACAATGTTGCCTAAATTACTGGAGGTGTGATTCTCAAAACACTTACCCCTGTCCTATTTAAACAGCTGTATCATCTCCAGTGTTTTCCATACCCCATCATCTACATGTCAGTTTGTCTGACAGTTCATTCACATTATTGATAATAACAAAGAACTGATGTCTTCATTGCTATTTTTCTTTGCTACCATTTCAGTGATGTTTTATTGCTAACACTTAGTGTACAAAACAATGGCTTTAATTATGACCTCTTTGCTTTAATCATCCTGCCTCCCTAAACTACAGTTCACTGATTTTAATCTTATGATTTCCTTTTTGATTACTTTGGGTTTTATATTTTAATCATTCCTACTTTCTTAAGGCAGAAACTTAACCTATTTATTTACAAACTTTTTCTCTTTTAATAAAACTTTGGATGCTGTGTATTTTCCTGTGTGTTTGGTTTTGGTTTTCTAGACTCAGTACGTTAATGA
This sequence comes from Peromyscus attwateri, assembly GCA_902168425.1. Taxonomy (NCBI): domain Eukaryota; kingdom Metazoa; phylum Chordata; class Mammalia; order Rodentia; family Cricetidae; genus Peromyscus; species Peromyscus attwateri. The sequence continues at coordinate 29,856 of CABHPP010060519.1, forward strand.
TGACGTTAGCTATTCCTTTGTTTTTCTTTCTTTAGAAACTTTGGGAAATCAAACAAGACACTAATGAAACTTACAATATGTATTATACTTCACTAACAACCATATTCCATTTATAATTTCTGTCTTCTGTTAAAATTGAAAAAAAAACTTACTTTTTCAAATACTTTTTAAGAGTTTCTCCTATTTTTCCTTCAGTACTTCAATTAATTGAAGTTTCAATCATTTTATTTTATGTTTTCACGTGGATAATTTTTTCACAATGTATATTTAGGTCTACTTTCCTACCACACACCCTGTTATTCCACTTGATGAAGTTCATACAGTGATCTATTTATCATAACTGTTTTTTCCTGTTCTAGAGAACCTTGTATGCTGGCTAGTTTTATGCCAACTTGACAAAAACTAGAATCTTCAGAGAGGAGGGAGCCTCAATTGAGAAGATGCTTTCCTAAGATCTGGCTGACAGATATGCCAGGCTTTTTTGACTCTCCATAGGAGGTCTTACCCTCTCTGATGGGAGGATAGGGTGGGGTGGTGGGGGAGGTGAGGGGAAGCAGGTGGAGAGGAGGGAGGGGGAACTGTGGTTGGTATGTAAAATGAAAAAAATATTTAAAAGAAAATAATAAAAAGCAGTTCTGTAGTATACATATAATTCTACCATTTTTTAAAGTTTAAAACAAATTTGCATAGTTAAAAAAGAAAGATCTGGTTGTAGGCAAGCCTGTAGGGCATTTTCTTAATTAGTGATTGATGTGGGAGGGCCTGGCCTTTTGTGACAGGGGCCACCTACTGCTGCTAATCCTGGATTCTACAAGAAACCTAGCTGTGCAAACCAGGGGGAACAAGCCAGTAAGCAGCACTCCTCTATGGTCTATGCATCAGTTCCTGCCACCAGGCTCATGCCCTTCTTGACTTCCTGCCCCCATTGTTATAGGGAACTGTGAGTGAAATAGGCCCTTTCCTCCTCAAGTTGATTTTGGTCATGATGTTTCATCACAGCAGTAATAGTCCTAGCTAAGATACCTTGTTTCATTATAAAATTGTATTTTTCTGCAAAGATTTAAAGATTCTCCTAAAGAAATTTAACAAGTCATATTTTTAAGATAAATTAAAATTATACATTCAACAATAATTTAAAAGTACATCGTTATGCATGATGAGACAGGTCAAAGCAGTCACATAATTCACATACACTAGAGAAGGACTGTGAAAGTGTTGGTTAGTACCTTGTTGATGATACATTTTCATCTCTGTGTTCTGTCTTTCATTTCATAAAACAAGTCCTTGATAAGCTTGCTATTTAATTTTAATAAAGTACACTTAACTAGCCACTTTATATTCTAAAGGCTATTGATTCCATTTACCTATAACTTAGGAAACATTTTGATCTGTCAAGGTTATAGCCTTAAATTTTTATAACTTTCAAGGATGTTTATGCTTTTAGACTTTTCAAATAGCCATATCTAAAATAAATACTAGAAAATTTGATTTGGTATTAAAATATGTCTCATAGTTAGAAAAGTACATTTCTATATTAATTTGCTTTGTCAACTCTGAAAACAACCAATTAACCACCAATGAGCATAAGTCTAACCCATACTTTTTATTATATATGTGTGTATACTTATATGTTTGGGCATCTTTGTGTATGTGTAGGTGTGCTTGTGTGTGTACTTTCATATGCATCTGTGGAGCACTGATGTTGACATTGTATGTTTGTGTATGTTTGTATCTGTGTAGGTGTGCCTGTGTGTACGTGTGCTTGCATCTGTGGAGGACTGGTGTTGACATTGGGAGTCTCCTGGATGCTTCTCATCTTATAAGTTGAAGTAGTATCTTTCAACTGAACACGATTTAGCTACGAAGCTCATTCCAGGATTGCCCTGTCTCTAATATATTATAATATAATGTGGGTGTGTTTATATGTGTTTTGAGGCTCAACTGCATGGCAGCTCTTTTCTCCAACCAGCCTTTAGCCTACAGCTTTTGTACCCATAATCCATCAATCTTTTGGTGGTCATCAAACGGCCTTGATAACTCTCCTCTTAGATTATGCATGATGTGTCTACTTGGGGTCAGCTATAGCTCTTAGGGTACTTGCTATTCACCTCATCTTCTAGATTAAGTCAGGAAAACATGTACACAGTTCAGGACAACACACCTTGTGAAAAAAAGCAGATGCTAGGATGTCTAAAACGGGCACTAGTCTTGCCGTTCCTGGGGACATGTGTGCGATCACAAACATGTAGAGGATCTGAGCACCTCTTGGGTTTGCACGGCTCCTCAGTATTCCAGATGTATGCCCCAGCTAAATTTGCTATCAGAGACTTAAAGGCGGGTAGAACCTTATGTCTGACCTTTCTGCTTTTCTTATTTTCCTATTTGTTAGATAAACATTAAAGACTAGGACATTCAACAGAAGCTGCCTGTATGTGGAAAACCAGACATCATTGTGCTCACCAAGAGAAAATTTTAATCTCAAGAAAGACTTCAAGAGGACATCAGTTTTGTAACTCAGGCTTGTTGTTATTGCAAAAACATCCTACTGCAATCTAAATAACCAAGTGTAGAGAAAACAAATCCTAGAAACCTACAGAAAGCAAAAAACTGGACATCCATGAGTTCCAACATTATTAAATGCAAATATCAAGTCCTGTCCTCTGCAAGTAACAGAAAACTAACATAAACTATACTTCATTAAAAACATTTAGAATAAAAAATAACTAATAAGCCGGGTGTTGGTGGCGCACGCCTTTAATCCCAGCACTCGGGAGGCAGAGCCAGGCGGATCTCTGTGAGTTCGAGGCCAGCCTGGGCTACCAAGTGAGCTCCAGGAAAGGTGCAAAGCTACACAGAGAAACCCTGTCTCGAAAAACCAAAAAAAAAAAAAATAACTAATAATGGGAAAAAAGGCAACTTATAAAATCAAAGAAATATTTACAGAACATATATCCAATAAGTTAAAATATAGTATATACAAATATTATAAAGACATTGCACAGTTAAAATATAATATATATGAATACATATATACTACTAATGGGGAAAATATGAATAAACATTTCTCCAAAGAAGATATAAAAACATGTTTGTAAACATGCTCATTGATATTGATCAATCAGAGATATGCAAATCAAAATTTATATCAAAAGATATATCATATCATACATGGTCAAGTGGCTGTGATCAACAGTAAAAAATAGAAAATAACAAAGTATAAGACTATACTGTTAATGGAAATGACAAAACTGTTTAGAAAATATGAAGGCTGCTTCTTAGACTAATAAAAAGAGAATTACCATATGATCCAGCCATCTTATTTCTCTCTGTATATAAAATAAGAATTAATATACGTATTAAAATATGGAAATAGGATAAAGAAAATTCATGCATACATCTATGCCTTTACAATAATCAAGAGGTACAAGCAAGCTCAAGGCCTATCAACTGGTGAATAAGTGAAGAAAATGTGGTATAGACATAATGAGCCTTAAAGGAATGAAATTCTGTTGCCTGGTTTCACAGGCTCTTAAAGATGCCATGTTAAATGAATTAAACAGCCATATATAGAAAAATATTGTATCATTCTGCTCACATGTAACATATTAAATATTTTGCAAGTGTATAGACTGGTGTTTGCATGATTGTGGTGACATTAACGCACCTAAAATTCGTTAAAGTATTCAATTTCATGTTATGTATTTTTAGCACAATACAAAGAATATTAACTGTTCAATTCTTTTTTATTTGTTCTTTTAGCAAATCATTTACCTCTGTAGATTATTTCTACATTTATACAGGGATTTAACTAATCATGTCTTTAAGAAATGCATGCAGAATTATGCAGTTTTCATAGACTAATTTAAGATTATTTGGCACTTTCAAATTCTCTTTCACAATGTTTATGTTCTTTCTCATTAGTTTTTTTTTAGGCATACTTTGACAATATAGTATTCTGCAAAAAAAGTGTATTAAAGGGTTCTAGGATACTGTTAATTTGTGTAGTTAAGATGGAGTTATATTTATCTTTTTTAATTTTTTTTATTCCTGGTAAATTGGCACCATTTCATAAATCTGGCAGAAAAAGGAAACAGCTGTTCGTACTCCCAACATGAGAGGATTACAGCTGAGTGTGTCAGGTACTGATATTCAATAAAATTGAGTTTACTTAATTGTAGAAGCATCACAGAGTGGCCTTTCTTGGACCACACATGGCCTCTTCTTGTATCTGCTCTTGACACTGGAGGGAGTCAAGTACTATTGTCATGTTTGGATTCAATGACCACTCAATTTCAAGTTCTCAGAACTCTTGAGAGCTGATTATAAGACTGAATCCTTGCCATGTTCCCTCACTGTCTTAATTTCACATTTCTGATCCTCATTCTGTCGGCATTGGGATATAAAAAGAAAGGAGCTGGTGCCAGTTTTGGCAAATTACAGGTTTGATAGGAACAATCCAGATCACATCTCACCCTCCCATCCACACAGTGATTAATAGTTCAGTCACCTGTGCTTCACCTCTCAGCTTCTGGCAGGTGTGCCCCTTGTCATTCCTTCATGCAGGATATCAACTGATTCAAATGTTTACGTTCATACATGAAAATGGCCACTGTGAACATCAGTTCATTCACACTTTTTTTTAATCCTCTATTCTTCTACAGACCCTTGGATATATATGAGGCCATCACCTGGTTATCACATTCTGATTAGTTTGGATCCAGAGAGAGGTATCAATCGTTCTTGTACACCTATTTAGAATACTCTTAAATTGAATATATTTTGTATATAGCATTTTATATATATATAAAATCAGTACATTGAGAGACCTAAAGGGAATGTTAGGAATGTGCAAAAGACTTCAATAATATTAACATTTTTCATGTTCCCCAACACAATTTGGTGATTTAACAAACACTTTTACTATGTAACCTTGTGTCCTATGTTGTATCTCTGGCTCTTTTCCCAGCTCTTGAGACTCCTTTCCTCCTATTGGTTTGCCTTGTCCAGCTTCCATATGAAGGCTTTCACCTTGTCTTACTGTATCTTGTTTTGTCCTGCCTGGCTGTCATCTCTTGGAGACCTGCTCTTTTCTGAAGAGGAAATGGAAGTGGAGTGGATCTGAGAAAAATGAAAGGTGTTGAGCAGCTAAGAGAATTGGAGAGAGGAGAAACTGTGTTTGGGATGTATTGTACTAGAGAAGAATCTATTTCCAATTTAAAAAAGTTCACATGGTGGGAGGGGCTTGGTCCTGCCTCAGCTGAATGTACCAGGCTTTGCTGACTCCCCATAGGAGGCCTTACTCTTTTGGAGGAGGGGATGTGGGGGGCAGAGAGACTGGACGGGAATAGGAAGAGGGATGAGAGGGGGATCTGTGGTTGGTATATAAAATGAATAAAAAATTAAATAAAAAATACTGATCATAACCCTAAAAAAATTCACAATGTGCTGTAAAATTAGCATGGCTTTACAAATGGGCAAACTGAGGCCCAAGGGTTCTGCACAACTAGTAGTTGTCAGACTGAGTGTTCCTCCCTCAAAACAGATTAAACTAGAGGCAAGAAAACTTCCCCCTCTATTACCTAGTGCTTCCCTTTAAAAAGTGTGTTTTTCTGTTCTTTAAAATCATACATGATATATGACTCACGTGTAGGTCCACACTGATCTTCTCTATGTAAATATTGTGCATCTATATCATAATGCTGAAGGTCTATGTATATTTAGTATAGAGTCTCTGTACTATCAGCAATAGCTTTCCATGAATTTGATACTTTGGTTGAAAAATTTCAATGAATATATTGTGGTTCTTTTAGTTATTTGTAAAATGCAATGATTATATGATATGCCATGACTGAATCTCACCTTGTTGGACTATATTAAGTAGCCATACAAACCAAATTTTCGAGGAGAGAAATGAACACTGAGAATTTGCTATGGACAATATCTGGTCAGTAAATATCACTGAATATGGTTCAAGGTAAAGCTCATTCATGGCAGTGATTTACTATGATAACATACAGGGCAATAATGTTAAAGGAATTGTGGTCGTTTTAGTGAGGATGACCCCCATAGGCTCATTTGCTTGAACAGTTATCCTCTAGTTGGTGGAACTGTTTAGGAAGAATTAGGAGGTATGGCCTTGTCAGAGGAGGTGTGTCACTGGGGGCAGGCTTCGAGGTTTCCAGATCCCATGTTTCTTTCTGCCTCGTATTTGGGGTAGGGACGTAAGTTCTCAGCTGCTGCTCCAGAGCCTGCCTGCTGTCATGCCCCCTGCCAGAGTGGTCATGGACGCTACCCTCTGGAATTTTAACGTCCCAATAAATGCTTGCTTTTATAAGTTGCTTTTGTCATGGTGTTTTGTCACCGTAATTGAAAAGTAACTAAGACAGGAAGCAAGACTTAATTAACCAATGTTACTGAGAGCTACAGATTCTGATTTCCCCTGTGTCCCTTGAGTGATTGCAGACTTACTTAGGCAATATGCTCTCTCTCTCTCTCTCTCTCTCTCTCTCTCTCTCTCTCTCGTGTGTGTGTGTGTGTGTGTGTGTGTGTGTGTGTGTGTGT
>CABHPP010060520.1:0-39428 GCA_902168425.1 Peromyscus attwateri
GGGGGGAGGGGGAACCAAGACTGGTTTCTAGTGTGCAGAGACCATGGTTCCTGAAGGACTGAGAATAAATGATAACTACACTCTCAGCCCTGAACAGGACATTTAAAGCAGAACCCTCCTCAGAGTTCAGGAAATATCACAAAACAGAGGACTGAGGGAAGGAAATTGCAAAGCAATTTTAACATTTCTTGTTGCTGGAAACTTTTGTTAAGGAGATTTTTAACGCCATGTAATCTTCAATTATTCCACTTCGATCAATCCAAAACAGCCAGTTCTCCTCCTGTAGTGAACGACTGTCTAATTTCAAAAGGTCACTTCTTTATTAGAACATATAAAGACATCTAGTAATGAACAATATCCTATCATTATTTAAAGTTAACATAAAACTTCTGGTAGTGAAATAATTATGATATAACTAAAATTATCAAATACTGGAGTCATGAGAGTGTGATAGTGTTTTTCCTAATAATTTGCTTTAAGAGCAAATAAATGATTTATTTATTTATTTTGGGTTTTTCAAGACCAGGGTTTCTCTGCGTAGTTTTAGTGCCTGTCCTGGATCTTGCTCTGTAGACCAGGCTGGCCTCAAACTCACAGAGATCGGCCTGGCTCTGCCTCCCTAGTGCTGGGATTAAAGTCATGCACTACCCTCACCTGGCATGATTTATAATGGTAGATATTTATAAGAACAATTAAGAATGGCTGGTGATTTAGTCTTACCTTATCTTATCTTTTTAAGAGGGAAAGTAGTTATGCCCTCACAAAGAGTATATGCTGCTGACAGTTTCTAAACTCAAAGGCAAAAGGATATGAATTCTATAAAGTACAATCTAAACATAAACTGCTTAGTGTTATTGGTTCATATGTTTTACAGCCACACTCAATTTTAAGTTAAGGGCTATAAGTTGTTCATGAAAATTTGACTTAAATATTTTTGCATTTATTTAATTATTACTTATGTGTGCAAGCATGAGTGTGTGTATATACCCACATGTGCCACTGAGAATGTGTAGAAATCAGAGGACCATCTGGCTTGTCAACAAACATCCTTGCCCATATAACATCTCACTGGCCATAAAATTTTCTATTTTTCAAAGTATAGTCTGTTGGTCAAATGATGTTAAATGTGAGAAAATGCAAAGCCTGGGTCTGCAGGTAATTTTCTTGAAGCATTGTATTTATTAGAGATTCAAGATGTATTAAGTACATTGTTGGGGAATATTATTTTAAAGTGTGTTGAATTTTTTCCTACTGATATTGTTAACAATCCAAAGATGTATTACACTTGTTTATTAAATAAAATTAAGTTGGGAGCCGGAGGCTGAGTCAGTAGTAGCTGACAGAAAGTGGTAAGGAGGAACCACTTGTAGCAAGGGTTTTTTAAGTGGGGGCTGAGAGAAGAACGCTAGGTATTTTGGAAGACACCAGCAAAGGAAGAAGATTAGCTTCTTGGTATTCAGTCTCTCTGAGTGAGGAGAATTCCACCTTAACAATTGAATCCTGAGTTCTTTAGATTTAGATAATGTTTCCCTTAGTGGCTTTGGAAGAGTCCGTGCCTGAGGGAACAGAATCCCCTCAGGCTGCGGCCCTTGTGGCAAAGGGCCACTGGTAGCAGCAGAGTTACAATCTCTGATCAGGACAGCAGTTGCTTAAGGGGCAGCCACTGTAGATAATAAAAAAAAAAAACAGATAACAATACTACATTATTTAGAGATTCAAGATATTAAGTACATTATAATTTTAGACATTTGAGGAAAGTCTTTTGAACCCCCACCTACAGAATTGGGGTTTACAAGAGGGATGGGCGTGGTGGCCACTCATTTCCTCATCTGCTAGTGACATCCTATCCAAGGCCTACTCACAGAATACTGTCAATTTGACAGAACCTGGGAGGTGGGCTTTGGGTCATGCCTGTGGGCGGTTATCATGAGTATCTAATTGAGGCTGAGATAAGAGAATCAACATGGATTCCAGCCTCAGCTACATGGCAAGACTCAGTCTCAAGGAGAATAATTTTATATCAAGATCAATAGTTATACACAGGGAAAACCAGACATTAGTTCTACATGTGTAAAATTAATATATGCATAATAAGTGCAAATACCTATGTTTGATTATGCAAAAAACGTATTGGAAAAGCTAGTTGAAGAAAATAAATTTTAAAAGATATTTGTGACTATCACTACATTAACTTAATCTTTTTACTACAAAGGGGTAAAGGGTCTGTTGCTCTTACACTATTATGATTTTAACAAATTTAAAAAAATTGTGAAAAAGCTGTGAGAATGTTACCAGTGGTTGGGGTCTAGGCCAGGTGTTTCTCCATTCTTGGCATCTAGTTCAAGGAGATGAAGTAAATGTACACATATGGCAGAGTAGCAAGGAAGTATCATTCCAAAGAAAAGTGATGTATAGATCAGAAAAAAATACAGTCAGAGTGACATCAGGACACATGAGTGAGAGTGAAATACAGTCAGAGTGACATCAGGACACATGAGTGAGGCTGAAATACAGTCAGAGTGACATCAGGACACATGAGTGAGGGTGAAATACAGTCAGAGTGACATCAGGACACATGACTGGCAGTACTCATGGGATGAGATTTTTGTTTTGAAGACTCCTTTAATGGGGTTGAAGAGAAGGAGGGTTTGGTTGCTAAGGACTTAGGGCAGGGGTTCTCTGTTTTGACTGGGAGATTTAGGTTATGAAAGTCCTTGTTCAGTGCATAGATCCCTCCCCATGAATCATCTGATTTTATCATATGTAGGACTAATTATATATAAGGATAAGATGGTAAATGAGTGATTATCCTAACACTTCACTTAGAAGACACGATTTGACTTACTGTGCATTCACTCAACTATGAATGAAAAGGGCATTTAGTGATGGTATTAGGAGGAAGGGGAACTTATCTCAATGTTTGGAGCAGAGTGTGGGTATAGCTCGATTGCAGGCAGGATCTTCATAATGTAACGGTATCATTTTTTCTATCTGTATAAATAAGTATGGCCTATTGAGTAATAATATTTATCTCTTTCTTCTAAAATTATACTGGTCAGTGTCTTAGCCAGAAGCCATAGGCGGTTACTGAGCACTTTAAATGTACTTAGTCCAAATAGAAATAATTGTAAGTTTAAAACACTCATCACTAAGGATGTTTAAAAAAATCAGGAATCATATTATTTTTTATTTATAAAAATTATATGTAATACTTGTAAATTTATTCATTTTTATATATTTTAAATGAACTTATTTCACTTGGTCTGAAAATGCTCACCACAATCCATATCTATCTAACAAAACCCCAGTAGTAGGCATTAGAAACCCCAACTGAGTTGTTGGTTGAGGGAGTCCAAGGGACTTCCAAAATGATATAAGCTGTGGCTATTGCCCTTGTTGGTCTCCCAGAGGTTGAAATAAGTGCCTATTACTGAAGATACCACGCACTTCAGACATAGGACTTGGAGGATCCAAGCTGTATCTGACCTGAAAGCCTCCTCCCTGAGGACCAATTTTCATAGTACTGGGAGGTACTATGCAAACTGCCAATGGAGGAAACCATCAATAGTCCCAACCAGCTATGATACCTACCAGTGGCCAGCACGACAAGATATTCCTAAAATTGTAATAGTGGCACTAATAACCAACAGCTGTCTAATGGGACTTAAGGTCCACTCAATAAGAAGGAACCATACCAGCATGCTTTGCTTAAATAACAGACAGCAGTAGATACTCCTTCTGCCATTGAGACAATTGAATGCTCCCAAAATATTTCAGCTTTCTTAAATGAAGTAACCTATAACAACTGAATCTTTATTCTAAATTGGGCTTCCACCTCTGTGCAGCACTAGAGCCTCAAAGCACCAAGGTCAACCAGCCACACACTAAAACCTCCAACAGTGAGAGCCCAAACAGCCTTTTGTCTCGATAAGCGGCTTCTCTTGAGGTTTAGTTCCAGTAATTGAAAGCCAACTAGACAACAAAAGTTATATACCATACAATGTGCCACATCAGTATAGTCACCCAATGGGAAGGACACTATCCTTCTCTCATTCTATAGGTGAGAAAATTATTAACAAATTAGTAATTTTCTCTCTTGCCTCAAAGTTAGGAAGTGAACTGGGGTGTTCCGTGACACTGGGGACCCTCCTTAGATTTCCTGTACAGTAGTGTTCTTTGGTTCTAGTTTTGTGAATCTCTCCCATGATTTTTGTAGTGTAGTAGATGTAATGAAAGTATTATAGTTGGGTGGCTTCTTATGCTGTTCATCATGAAATAAGTTGGTTTAATAAATGCTTTCATATTTAAGAATCAAAAGTTTTAAATTCATGAATATACAAACTAAGCTAATTTGGAAAAGTATAGTGCTTCTATTCTAATTGCAACTCTTTTAAAATTCTTAATTGGGTCCCAAAAGCCAGTAAAAGAGTCAGGGACAGCCCCTGTTCCTTATACTCATAGGAGACCTGCCCTTTCCTGGATGGAGACAGAAGAGTAGCTTGGGGCGGGTAGGAGGAGGGGATGGGGGAGAGGGACTGGAAGGAGAGGAGTTCTGCCAGGATGTAAAATAAATAGATGAATGAAAAATCTTAATTGGGGTTGATTTGGCATGTAATCAATTCGGTAGTACTTGTCTAACATGCATGAAGATCTGAATGTAGTGGTTACATGAATGTGATCTTGGCACACAGGGGAAGCAGGAAGATCAGAAGTTCAGGTTCAACCCTGACTACATTATGAGTTCAAGGCCTCCCTGAGATACTTAAAGCTCTCCAAAAACAACAGTAAAAATAGAAGCAAAATTATCTTGTTTACTTCAACCAAAACTATGTGATAGCAACTTTGTAAATACATACATACATACATACATACAAAAGTAATATTTTTAAAGTGTCATTTAAGTTGAATTTCATTGAAATATGTTTCTTTAGCTATTTGATATGTTGAAGGAGTGGGAGAAGGAGTAGAATGTGACAAAATTATGACAAAGGATTAAGAAAAACATTCCAGGAACAAAGAGAACTAATTAACTCGGATATAGGGTTCATCTCACTCTGGCAGGAGCGAATTGCCCTTTCTGCACCCCAGCTGTAAGAGCACAACGCTGTGGCTACTCATGTGGGCATAAATAGGAAAACTATCAGGAAGCAGTGGTAATTATGATATGTGCTGTTTTTACACCTTAAAACTTTGTTTCCTTTAGCTAACCCGGTGTGCCAATATGCTAATTTTTCTGGTTTAATTTAAATGATTATTTGAAAATGTTCCTGATGTATATTAGTCTTTATTTTATTTCAATAAAAATACTATAACAAATAAAATACATTCCAAAAATGAATACAGTTCCTTTACTGTTTTATAAATAAGTAGATGGAAAATAGTTTCTGTTTTTACCTGTAAAAGGGTGATCCAAAATATTCATGATGATATAATGTACCTCTACAATGGTCTAGTCAGCTCCATAGCACACTATCTGGATTGTTTTAAGAATTACGTTACAAATTGTGTATTTATTTAATAGAGACTTGATTGAGACCAGCAGGCTTCTATAAGCCAACTTACAAAGTATTCCCCAATGGAGTATTTCTTTTATAGCATAAGCTAAAATAGAAACATTTAAAATATGAAATTATTTTTGGGTTTTCCAAATGACTTGATTTTTATTGACAGATTTTTATTGGAAAGTGTTATTGTTGAGAGTCATAAATATATCTATCTCTAGCTGTTACCCCAAGTCCCAGTGATGAAGAAAGGGAACTTACCTTTCTTTGTCTGGAAAGGAGAATCTCTGCCTCATGTACGTGCTGAGACTCCCTACCATAACATCTTTTCAAAATTATTACTCAAACCTCATCTAATGAGCAGTGGTTTTCAGACTTGACTGTTCAGCAGAATCCCCTAGAGGCCTTATTAAAAAGCAGATTACTGGGTCCCGGCCCCATAGCTTCTGACTGATTAGGACTCAGGTGAGAAAAAAAGTCACATCGACATTGGCCTGAAAATATATTTTTGAGAACTATTGTATGTCAGGTGAATCCAAACTTAGATCAGCATCATGTTCTAAGAGCTGTCCATGCTGGCTAAGAGTTGTGTAAACATGTTAGTATTCAATGATGCTGACTATTATGATAAGCATTTAAAAACTATCCTCAAATATTATTTTAAAAATTCTGTAAGAGAACAACTATATTTCTTTCATATTGTTCAAAGAACTAAGTACTCTATTCATCATAAATATATCATTTGAATTTAAACTAGTTCTGGTAGGAACATGAAAAGTGCATAGGAGTTTAAAAGTTATATTATTCAAATATATGCCATATTATTTAGATGACTCATTTTAACATTACATGTCTAGATCCAAAAAAAAATAATGTTTTTAATTGATTTGAAAAAGTTGTCTTGGAGCAAAAGTTTTAAACTTCATTTCCAATCCTGATTCCCCCTTCAGTTTGGGGCCACGTGCAAGTCTCATCATGGAATGCTTATATTTGTTAAATCAAATGAAAATGCTTGTTGTGAACTAATGGTTCCTTCCCTCTGTCCAAGAAGACATCAAGGTTTATGTTGAAAACAAAGTAGAAGTTTTAAGAACTGACTAACAGTAGGACTTTGGCATAACATTACAAGATAAGCAACAGAAATCCTGGAGACACAGTGCCGCTGAGAAAGAACTACCAAATCGTCATGTGTCAACTAGCATATGAGACAGGCACCTGCTCCTTAGGTCTGGTGCTATGTGCCTAGCTAGTTAAATGTGGATTTTCAAGATGTTGGATGTAGTATCCAAACAAATATCAAAATCTTCAACTATGCATAGACTCTCAAAACATTACAAAAGCAGTAAATATAAACAGAATAATTTATAGGTTAAATAAACCTACTGTGCTTAGTACAAGAAAAAAAAGTGTTATCTTTAAATTGGATTTTAATATAAATGGAAACCATTAGTTTGTCTGTACAATTAATGATTATGTACCACTGATTATTTTCATTTTGTTTTATTGATCCAATAAGTAGAGATTCTAAATTGTACTTTCAAGAGTTATTTCTTTTCTCTCTTTTAACAAGAAAGTTTCACTTTAGTACTGTTTATTTCCCTTAATAATGTCAGTGCCTATGGCATTTAATAAATCTTATAAATTAATATAAAAACATACCAGCCAACACTTCTGGGCTTTTATGAATTGAGCTTGCTTTGCGAGAGTGCTGGGGAAAAAAATATATTCGTGATACAATTCTTTTCCAACAGTTGAGAGTAATTTTAGTTTACCTTAACAGAATAAGATTCAGCTGTCTTTCTTATCACATTGGTGTTGTATGGCACTTAAGATATTTTTGTGGACCATAAATTAATTTTCCTTTGATTAACATATACATGAAATATAAAATAGCATTGCGCAGAAAAGCAAATAAACGAAGACCCACAGTCACGTCATCAGACAGCTGTTTTTCCTACTCAGCCCGTTCACTGCATTCTTCAAGGAACAGAAAGTGACCAGTGAGTTCATCACAGTGACCCGAGGGAGGACGACAACAGGAAGCTTCCACGCTATTGTTTTGCTCCCTGAATACGCTTGGGACCTTAGACTTCTCAAAAGCTGGGCTAAGTACTCAAAAGGAAAATGTCTATGCAGGTGGCTTTGCAGGATGGGTTAGCAATAGGCTCTAGAGAACTGCGTGCACTACAGAAAGTTTCACAGTCTTTTTGTGTCTAGAATCCCTCATCTCTAAAGGGAAATAGTTTCTAAAAATACCCTATGAGAGAGTTTTGAGGCTCAATTCCTCAATGTTACTTCTCTAATGCTCACAGTACTCATGTGCAATTCATTCCAATTCCTGCTATCTAACAGAATAGGAAACATGTATTCCCTACTCAGTCTCCTCTATACACAAACATTTTAAGAGTAATGTCTGTGCTTAATAATTCAGAATTACAAAAATACCCGCTATCAGCACTCAGGAATTCCTGATGATATAAATTTGAAGTTTCTAATAATTTTTGGTAGAAGCAGTCTTGATATTTAGATCAAGCATCAGTACAGAGTCCACTGGCTTGGTCAATATGTTGTTAGAGCTGAATGAGGAACATATAGGTAAAATACCCTTGAATTAATGTAATAAACCAAACCTGACAAGATTTTTTATCTTCCCTGAAATATCAATAAAGCACTTAGAATAATCTCAACTCTGCAATTAGTAACATAAACGTGTAACTTGACCAGCCAAAATTTTATGCTCAAATGCCTAAGTATGCTCATAGGAAAAAAAAAAAAAACTGGAAGAATCAACATTGCCAATTAAGCCTGTTTTCTGATATAGAGAAAAGTGTATTGTTCTAGAAAGTAGCAGTAGTCAAAAAGGCAAATGAGGTATTATAATCAGTGAAAGGAGTAAAATCAAAGGTTTTTATAATCTATTACAGAGTGTACAAAGAGAATTGTATCCACAAAAGACACGTTCAATAGAAAAGACTATAAATGTCTCATATACATATAAGCAAACGTCTGGCTGGGTATTATCAATGTCTAGGATGTGTAGGTAACCAGAGCACTTGGAAGGCTAAGGCAGGAGAAACGTAAGTTCCAGACCGGCCTGGGATACAGAGAAAGACTGGGCCAAATACTATGCAGTGATGAGTTAGCTATCTGAACAAGATGTAGGAACAGAATTGTTCTATCGCCTGATGATGCCAAGCTTATGTTGGCACTGGACAAGTTGAAAGTTCTTTAGTGAATCTAAAGTGGGTCGGTCACGGACAAGCTCAGGCAGTAAATGCTTGCCTTGTAAGCCTGATATAGATTTCCAGAAAACACACACACACACACACACACACACACACACACACACACACACACTGCCAAGGACGTGATGGTACAGGTTTGTAATCCCAGGTGAATTCCAGGGGCCCGTTTGCGAGTAGTTTTGTGTACTTGGAAAGTTCTAGGCTAGTCATAGACCCTCTCTCATAAAATAAAGTCGTATGATGCTTGAGAACGGAGAAATAAAATTGTCCTCTTTCCTCCATGTGCACAGGCACACGCACATACACACACATACACACACACACACACACACACACACACACACACACACACACACTTTGTTAGGTTCAGTCCAAGCCTTGATTCACCTATGGAGTTTCATCATTTCAATAGATCTAAAATAAAAAGGAAGCAGGTTTAAATTTACAAATGGATCTTTGTGTCAAGATTAATCTGTTCTTTGGATCCAATAAAAACATATTGTATGAAGTAATATGTTGATCTCCTGAACAAAGGTAATACTTTTGTCCATTTTTGTTATTGCTTTGGGTTGTTTGTTTGCTTGTTATTTTTTTTAAATAAAGTCAGGTTTATCTTTCCAGCCATGAAGTGATAATCTTAAAAAGAAAAGAAAGAACTACACAGGCAACATTTCTGAATTATAGATTTCCAATATTTTGATTTCACAAACTTAAAAAATGAGAAAGAGTAAATAAACCAAACATAAAATTTCTATGCTCCAATTAAAGGTTGTTGCAATTTTTAATCTAACAATTAATTATAAAATAATGTGTATATATTTAACACTAGAGCAATTCTTTCCCTATAAGTGTTGTGTATACCCCAAAATCATATTTGTCCTTGGTACTCTCCAGAGATTAAATGGTAGCAAATAATAATGGCTGTAGACTTTTATTTCAATTGGAAAACTGTTTTCTCAAATTTAAAATAAATAGCAAAAAATAAGGGCACATGTATAAAGCAACAAGCTGTACACTAAAAATACCAGTGGCCATAAAAAGAGAGGTACATGGCATGCTTCAAAATTGTCCTCACAGTGCTGAGTGTACTACCTTACGGAGATCCCTAACTTCTATCACTTTTTTGTGATGCTTTTTTGAGACAGAGTCTCATGGAACCCACACTTGTTTCAAACCGGAGAGCAAATGCTTCCTAGCAGTGAGCTCCTGAGTCCTGTCAATACAAAAGCACATGGCAGGCAGAGAGGCAGTTCTGTATGCCTCAGCTACAGGGTGGGATTTTTGTCTGGCTCGATCATCCTGTCACAATCACCTTGCTGTCTCTGGAAAGCACTCCTTGATGTTACAAATTCTCTGGCTCTTACAATGTTTCCACACCCTCGTCCATGAAAATCCCTGAGCCTTGGAGAGAGAAGTATTAGTGTATGTCCTGTTTAGGGCTGAGCAAGACTCAGTAGGGAAAGAAGAAAAAACCATAACAAAATAAGAAATCTCAAAGTTGGGTGGAAAGAGACGGGGTAGGGAGGGGTAATAAGAATAGCTGGGGTTGAATTTTTTTTTGACCACATTATATGAATTCCCAGAGAATTAATAAAAACATTGAAAAATAATGGTGCCTAGTTATAGCAATCCAAAAACATAGGGATGCCAATGTGGATTTCATCTCCAAAGTTATCCTGTCAGAGAAAAGGAGTCCCAGGCACGCCAAATATTCTAGCTTTTTTTGCAGTGTCTGAAAAAACATGGGCTTTAATTTGTCAGGGTCAGCTACTTTGTAGATGAGGCTTCTTTCACTTCCTCCTGTTTTACTTCAGCCTTATTTCTTCTCCATGACCCTCAGCTGTCCATCACTTCTTTCCCACCTCAGAACTGGGGCTTTATTTAATTGCTCTTACTTTTACCATTCATTGAGTTACAAAGAAGTCACTTTTAGTACATGATTTTCCTCTGAAAGTCTATCAATCATGTATAATTGTTTAATACGGACTCATTCAGTGTGTGTACTCTCCAAAGCAAAAGAAAACAAAAGTGACTATTCTTCACATAACTCTCTGTAGTCTGTGTTTCTGAAGTGTAGAAAAAATATCTATGTATTTCAAATATAATAAAAACAACTACAGTACTGAAGAGTTGAAAACTGTCATGAAAGTAATATAGACATAATTATCACTAAGTCTGTTTGCCTACGTTGATAATAGCAGATTCAAATACGTATGGCCTGGAGCGACGGCCCCACAGCGAAGAGCTTGTCCTGCTGCTGCTCTTGCAGGGTTCCGCTCTCCGCATTTGTGTCAGGCCGCTCACAACCACCTGTAACTCCCGGGACACCCAACACTCTTCTGGGGTCCACAGGCACTCACTCACATGTGGCTTACACATACACATACATATTTGTACACATACATGGACAAATAGGTAAAAGTAAAGCTTTGAAAATATTTTTTAATTTAAAATGAATGTTTCCACTCTGTTAAGAATTGAGATATTTTGGGTCTAGAGGTATGATTCACTGCTTAGGAACATTTTCTGCTCCTCCAGAGGACCCACGGTCTTTTTCTTAGCACACACACACACCAGGCTGCTCATCACCATGGCTTTCTCCAACCCTAGGCAGCCCCACACCTCTTCCAGCCTCCACAGAAGCCTGCACTCATGTTCTTCTCCTCCCCACATAATTATTTTTAATTAAATTTTTATTTTTACATGGCAGTGCAAATATGGATATTCAAAAGTGTGAGAGGCTATAAGAAACAGACTGAATTTGTCAGTATCCATGGGAGGCCTGGTCTTTTCTGAATAGAAACGGAGGAGTTAATAGAGGGGCAGAGGGGAGGTTCACGGAGGAAGTGGGAGGGGAGAGTGGAGGGGATACTGTGGTTGGATTGTAAAATAAAAAATAAACAGAAAAAGGAAGAAAGTAAACAGACAGAAAAAGTATTTGGGACCTTAAAACATGGTCTGCTATTGCCCGGTTCAATAAATGCAAATCTTTGTGTGCTCTTTCACTCTCTTGGAAAAACCTCTGCTGCTAAAGTAGTGTTTAAAAGTCAATATTTATAACACAGCTCTTAGTAAATCTCCATCGTTTATGTCTATATTCATATTTCCTACAATTATTTTATAAATCCTAATAATTGCATTAATGAATGTTTAATTTCAGTGACCTTTGAACATTCATTTTATAAAGATTCCTAGTACGTAAGGTTTTTATGGCTGTTGGGTCTCAATGAGTGAACATCTGCCAGGGACTCTGCCTCCTCTACAATTGGTAGGACTGAGAATTGGTTTGAGAATTGACTGTTCTGTCAATATTGCAAGTTTATAAATAAGGACTTACTGAAGATTTCAGCTTTATCATTCTCCTCAGATCTACATGAAATATGTAAAATTTATAGAGAATTTATCACATCAAACCACAAAACTGCATTCCACAATGGACTCCTTATTTCTAACATGGAGGCATGTCTTCTGTATCATTAATTCCACATTAAAATTTATTCTAAAGGTCCATTCTAATATGATTGTTTCTTTATAGATTCACCAGTCTGTATTTTTCAACATTAGGGAAGAAAAACACTGATGGAGAATATTTTTGAAATTTGAATAGTTCATATTTCATATTTTGAATAGTTCATATTTCTTACATTAGAATGAAGAGAAAATAAGTCTATTTCAGGGAAGAATTTAGTAACACAATGGACCTAGGATAATGAGAAAATTAAAACAGTGTATACATAATCAAGTTGATCAATTTTCTTTCCTCTTCTTTCTTGTTTTTCTTCTTTTTTTATTTCCAGATTTTCTATATCTTGGTACTAGAAGTGACTGCACATTTGCACATTCTAGAGAAATCTGAAAAATTTTATAACTTTTCAATAAAGTTATCTAAAATAAATAGCATAGCTAGGGCCTCCTGTTAGACTCTTGACAGGGCTAGGAAAATATCTCTTTGAGTATACAGCCCAAAAAAACGCAGATCAAACAAAAAAAAGCAACAGATAATACTTGTCAAAGCTCTTTTGCACACATACATCTGTAAAGTATGGAAGTCAGGAGCCGACCTGAAGTCATGCAGACATCTTTGTGGTTCTAAACCTGACTTGACTGAAATTCGTGGGTGCACAATTTACTAAAAACTAAATTGAATCTGTGTATTTCTCCTGAACCCGACTTTTCTATGGAACTGGTGGAAAAGATAGCACATTTAAACATATGATAAGGGAGTATGGCACAAATTATGACTCTCCAGGAAGAAAACCCATTATCTTATATCAAGATGGTTGCAAATACAGTAAACAATGAATTCATTATTACTGCCAATTTTAAACCAGAATAAATCTCAAATGCTGTATAATATAATCGTGGAAAGGAAATGGACCATGCTCTCTGTGGCAATTCTTCTGTAATGAAATACCTTGAGTTGCCTACCAATCACACCAGAAGCTGCATTTAGCAGGTTAGAGATAACAGCTCCTCTGGGGCAGCAGTGAAGTATTACTATTATTCTCCATTTCAAAAGGAAATATAAATTGAAGGTCATGAACCACATTTCCTTCTACTATTTAGCAAAATGGATGTGGATTTTAATAAAACGCAAAGCTCTATAATAGTTTCATTTTCACTCTAAAGTGGAAATAAGTCTCCATATTTCACATTCTAACAGATAGAAACACTGAAGGTGAAAAGGCAGCAATTATGTGACTCAGCCTGGCTGCCTCCAGTCAGGGTAATACCTGTCCAGTGGGTCACTTATGTACCTGTTCTTTTCCCTAGGACCTTTGTAGAGAAGCATTCTGAAATCAAGGAGCAGGGCATGCTTCTTTCGTCATCTATTGTGATATAACCAAAACACCTCAAAATCCAGTGGCTGAAAACAACAATCCTGTTTGCTTCAGGAAGGGCAAGGCTCCCCAATACTACCATGTTTCTTTCATCAACTTATGCACACTATCATGGCTTGCTTGCTGCTAGATTCAGTTGTAGACGGCCTCCTTGCTGTGATAGCCTGGCTAATATGGACCTGGCGGGAACATCTTCTAGAGTTGCTGGGTGAGACTTTATCAATTTCCTACTGAGGCCTGTGCTGGTCTTGCCCTGGGCATCTCCTGCTGCCAGAGCAACTGATTTCAATGACAGCACCTTGCCCTGAAAACACAAAAGGAGGTGTTACCAAGCCCCAAACTTACACTGAGAAGTCCTAGGCTGAGCAAAGTGTGACTTCTATCACATTGTAACATGATCAGTATGAAAAGGATGCAACCACAGAGATGTACACAGTAGGACCCTCTTGACAGATAACAATGCACTTCATCACTGTACTTCCAGATGCTACTAACTGAGGAGTAATTCTAGGACATCTAAGTCATTTAATTTTATTTGGGTATAATTTTTCCTTAATGACTAACCAAAATTTCCCTTATATTATTTAAGCATATTTTCTTAACGTTGAAATTACTGTAGCTTATGGTTGGTATGTAGTCAAAATCATCTTAATAAGACATGCTTTTGTCTAAAGACAAGTGCTCAATCAGAGAATCATTTACTTACTTCCCCAAAATCAAACTTGCTATGTAGAAAATTCAAACAGCTAAATACTTGGCAAGAGAATTAATGACTTGCCCTTGGAAAGTAGAACAGTTTGGGGTTATTTTGTATTGTAAGACACTTCAACTGATTTCAATGTGCTAGAAAAGAAAAGCACAATGGGGAGAAATCATTTATCTTCTATAGTCATGAGTTGCAAGTTTGGATTTTAAAAGTCTTCATACTATGACAAACAATACATCTTAAACTAGCCACTTCAGATGAAGTGGTTCTATCTACCGAGAGGTCCAGTTTCTCAGATGGGAGGGAGCATTGTTCTAACTTTTTTTAAAGAAACCTTCAGTTATAAAGCTACAAGGTCCTATTTGTAAAACTTAAATCATCTGTAGTTAAATATTTGATTTCTTTCTGCTGATATAGATTTGTGTTTGTAATATAATAAGGAAACATCTAATTTGGAAAACATGACCTTTGACATTTTTTTCATCTCATATTTAGAACAGTTCTCATCAAAGTTCTGAGCTGCTTTGTACTTGAGAGTCACTTCTCCAGAGACATAGGTCATCAGTTGGAGAAAACGAGGCCATGAATTTGAAAGAGAGAAAGAGGATACCTGGGGAAGGTTGGAGAGCTGAAAGGGAAGGGGAAAATAATGGAATTATATTTTAATTTAAAACAATTGAAAATAAATCATAATAAAAATAGTCAGCCGGGCGGTGGTGGCGCACGCCTTTAATCCCAGCACTCGGGAGGCAGAGGCAGGCGGATCTCTGTGAGTTCGAGGCCAGCCTGGTCTCCCAAGCGAGTTCCAGGAAAGGCGCAAAGCTACACAGAGAAACCCTGTCTCGAAAAACCAAAAAAAAAGTCACTGGGAACTACTCTGAGGGATTTTCTTGATCAGATTAACTGAGGCAAGAAGACCCATCCTAAATGTGGGCGGTACCTTCTGGAAGCAGCTCCAGTAAAAGGAACAGGAGACTGCCTTGTGCTGGCTTGCCTTTGCCGCTCTCTCTGGCAAATTCATCTATCCCATTGCTGCAGCATTCTTTTGCTGATGTTAAAACCAATGTCAACATTCTAGTGTAGATTGCTGTGTATTTTGAGTACCAGATTTAATGATGTTCTGCTCTCTGTCTGTCTGTCATCTATGTGTCATCCTTTACTTGTTATTTATTCATTTACTTTGCTTGCTATCAACTTAATAAATTTACTTATACAAAACTGAAAAATAGTTCCATTTGTTAAGCAAGTGTTTTCAGTTTCTGAATGGAATTTTTAAAGTAAAAACACGTTTATAGAATCATAAATTCATATCAGAGTTTGACAAAATCAGATCATCCTCTCATTCTCTCACTGCTGTGTTTTTCTCACTATAGATCTGGTGAAAGAGCCGCATTGATTGGCCTTGGACAGATCATGAAGCAAAGCAGATGATGATCACAGTTTATAACCATGCTAGATTTAGATTGTCTCATGTTGTGAAAAAAGGTGTGTGCCCATCTCTCTCACTGTGCAACCAGTGAGATGAAATGAGCCATCACAAAATTCACATACTTTGTCTTTTATTTCTTTTCTTCAATTTCTTATTTAAAGTCAGTTTGTCAACATGTTCATGCCATAGTCAATCTAACTAAGAATAAAGGTAAGAATTAAGCCCAGACAGAATATAGAGATAGACACTGGCAAGAAATGGAATTATGTGTTTAAATGGAAACTTGAATTTAGAGTTAGTGCTCTAGTAGAAGCATATTCATGACTGATGCTAAAATATGAAATACTCTCTAAGCCAAGAACAATGCTGACCTGTTAGAAGAACAGAATAGATGATAGCTGGAATTGAAAATTCTGATCAACAAAAGAAAAGATAGTAGCAATGATGACAGAAGATAAATTAATAAAGATTTTTAGGTTGCCATAAGGATATGAGACTTTAAGAGTAAAACCAGAGAGGGGATATAGGAAAGTGACAAATCAGGAAGGAAAAATAAATAACTATTCATGAATAATAATTTGGGTCCTTGATCAAGTAAATTAGTTAGGATAATAATAGAGGGTTAAGGGGAAAGGAAGCACACGAATTATAAAAATAGTCTTTTACTTTAGGAGGAAGCTAGAAAGGTAGAAGGAAGTGTTGCATATTGGTAAGTACAAGTAGACAAGGGAGAGTTAAGATGGTCTTTCTGGGGCACCTGAAGTGATGTTTTAAGATTGATGGCCACGGAATTCTTTATAGTCACTTTAGTTCTACAGTTCCTTTGAATAATTTCAAACAATCCCCTAAATAAACATAAGAATATATAAGCAACTTTTTTCTGAAATGATACAAAACCTATATGCAGAAATAACAGTCTACAATAAGTGTTCTTCAGAGTACTAGATATCCAATAGGCCATTATCTCTCATCATATATAAAAATCAACACCTTTAATAAATGTATTATGGCTGAACAGAATGCTTGACACTAAAATATTACTAGAAGAAAAGTAAGGAAACCCAAAGCTGCTGATGCTATGAGCAATTGTTCTCTGGGTACAAATTCCAAAGCATAGAAAAAATGTATATAAACAAACAAGATTACATCAAGTTAAGGAAAAGATCATCAACTAAGTAACCACTCAACAGCATTGCAGAATGAGGAAATATTTGCAAACCATGAATCTGACAAAGGGTCAGTTTCCAAAATACATAATGAAGTCAACAACACCAGCAATAGATGAGCCCTTGTACATTACACATGTGTACAACTATTATGGAAAAAAATAGGTAAGTCCCACAACTAAAGTTATGTACCATATGACTCAAGCTAAGACTAGGTGTATATTCAAGGAAAACAAGTCAGTATGTCAGAGACATCTGTACCCCCACATTCACTTCAGCATTATCTGCAGTATCCATGGCATCAAATCAACATACATGTCAATTAAGAGCTGATGCAATGATAATGAAATTCTACTTGGCCTCTAAGAAGGAAATCTTGTCATTTGTAGCAGAAAAGAAAAATTACGCACAACCATATTAAATAAAGTAACAAAAGAAAAATTCTAGATACTGTATTATATCACTTACATGTAGAACCTAAAAAAATCCTCTCAGAAACAGAGAGAATAATAGTGATTACCAGACACTGCAGTGGGTAGAAATGAGAAATGGGGAAATGGGCAAAAGATGCAACATTATAGTCAGGTAGGAAGAATATGCTCAAGATATATATTCAACAACCTGGTGACTGTCATTAATAACAATATACTATGATTTCAAAACTGCTGGATCACTAGATTGTAAATGGTCGTGACACAAAATAGTAGGAATTTGAAGTCATATGTAAGATAATTAGACTGCTTCCAATTCTACAGAGCATGTGTCTGTGCCAGTTTGTATATGTTGAATAAATAAATTACATACAAATTCATATGTAAAACCTTATGTATTTTCTGTTAGTCACCAATAACCTGATTCATCATTTTGCACATATTTTATCACTGACTCTCAGAATTATCAGGACAGAACACTTTCTATCATTGGATATTAGCAGTTGGTATTCTTTTTCTTACTGAGCTGATTTTTTTGGGGGGTTGTAGGTGTTCATGGTATATACTAGAAATTTACTTTCTATTGTATATGTTATATATTTTGTAAGTGTTATTGAAGTTTTTTACTATATACTTTTATATTAAAATATTCTTTCTTGGCTTTGGCTTTACAGATATAATAATTATACAGATAAATCTGGCAAAGCCCTTCTAATTATATTTGTTGGATGTTCTGCATTTACTTCAAAGACTTTCACATATGCAGTTTGCCTCAGGCTTATTGCATGATAGAAAATAGTAAGAATTAATCTCTCAAAAATTTAAGTCTTCAAATATGTAGTATCAGTTTCTAGATGTTAGCTGTAATGTGTGATGTTTTTCTATGACTTTTTGTTGCTTTCATAGCAGATATTCTATACCTCTGTATTTCAAAGTGTCCATGTTTTATTTACTATCAATTATAATTCATTTGTTTAAATTCAATTTAGATATTAAATAGACATATTAACAGGAAATACAAGTGTGATAGATTAGATTGACTCCATAGTCTACAGATATGGCATATGCTAGTATTTATTTGATATTTCATATTGTAGTTTTTAATCAATTAATTTTGTAATTTGACAATTCCATAACTTTACAAAATATATTCTAATTACTCTATCCCACCTACCCTTTCTTGTCTCCTTGCCATCCTTACCAAACCCCCTATCTCATCTCTACCAGTCCTTTCTCCGAGTCCATGACTTGATTCTATTTTGTGACCCATTCTTCTACTTTGTTTTATCTTACTGTGATAATTGCTACAACCAAAAGCAAGATAGAGGGTAAAGGATTTACTTCATTGTACACTTCTAGTTCATCACTGAGGGAAGTCAAAGCAAGAACCCAAGCAAAACCTAAATCAGGAACCACAGAGAGAGGTTCTTACTAGCTTGTTCTCACTATCTCTAGCTTGCTCTCTGCTGTCTTTCTTATATAGTCCAACCAACTCCTGAGGGATAGAGTAACCCACAGTGGGCTGAATCTTCTTATCAATCAAGACAGTTCCTCACAGACATCACCATAGGGCAATTTGATTGAGGGAATTCTTTAGCAGAGGTGCCCTTTCCCCAAGTGACGATGGGCTATGTGAAGCAGACAATAAAAACTAACTATAATACATGTTTAGTTTAACTAGAAGTGTCCACTGGAGTCCGGTAGGGTCATTGGAGGGTATACGACTGAGAACAATGGTCTCCCACTCTCTGAATCTATCAGTAGCAAACAGTTCAACAGTAAGATAAATAACTTTCTGACTCTGTGAATCACTATTGATGTGCTCATTTTGTGCCTACTCAAAGCAGGCAGCTGCTGTGAGTTCATGATTTCAACCACTTTGACTTGATTTTGAGCCCTTATCTTCTCTTCTTCTATCCTTACATCCTCATATTCTGACTCATATTCTTTCGTTCTCTCATAACTTTCCGTGAGCATTATAGTTGATGATATAAGTGTCTTATTTAGGGCTGAAAACTCATCTATCACTAATTATTGGTATCTTGAGCAGACATTAGTTTTTATTTTACTACTGTTCACTGGAAAAAATGCCTTCTTTGATTAAGAATAAGCATAGAATTTGTCTATGAGTATGAATGTAAGTATACTCATAGTAGAAGGCAGCTTGATACCATCAATTTAGTTAAACAACAGCATTCAGTTCCATGCCAAGGCCTATGATCTCCCTCAGCATAGATCCTTGACCATATTTACAGTAGCAGGTATGGATTTCCTCCTGTCAAGCAAGAATAAAATCCTGAGAGAGAATAGTTGGTTACCTTCCTAACACTATTGCCACTATTGGATAGGTGGATATCTTGAGTGACAGGATGATCTCATGGATTATAGGACTCACAGCTGGAAAGATATTTATCTCTTTCCCCCCAGCAGCCTGCATGGCATCCTCCAACACTAAAAATGATTCTAGTCAATGAGGAAATATAGTTAACAATGAACAAATGTGACCTCACGGAATAAAACACGTCTATACATACAGCAGAGGAAACAGTCAAGTAAAGAAGCATCCTACTGATTGGGAGAAAAATCTAGAAATGTAAAGAATTCAAAAAAAGGGAAAGTAATCCAATAAAAATGAACTATATTTCTGAACAGAAACTTCTCAAAAAAAGATATACAA
The DNA here is from genome assembly GCA_902168425.1 of Peromyscus attwateri. Lineage (NCBI taxonomy): Eukaryota > Metazoa > Chordata > Mammalia > Rodentia > Cricetidae > Peromyscus > Peromyscus attwateri. The sequence continues at coordinate 19,997 of CABHPP010060520.1, forward strand.
TAGACTGAGTACACGTATTTTTATTTTTTAATAACCTTCAACCTTTGAATGATTCCTTTTTTCAAGAAGAAGGTGTTCTAGTTTACTTTCCTGTTTTCTTGAAGATGTTGGAGATTCATTAATGTCTCTGATTCTTTTCCTTTGGAATGTCATCTACAAAGAAACAAAAAGCACTAGTGTCTCTCAACTCACCAAAACTCTTTTGTTAGAAGACAAATACTAAACCAGGGTATCTGTTCCTGCTTCAGCTAGTGTGCACCTGGAATATCAACTTACATAGAACAAAGGGTTATTTTGACTAATCACTTTTGAGATTTCATTATATGGTCCTATATTCTTATTTCTCCTGGGAACCATTGCTATACTGCAATGGTGGAGAACAGAATAAAACTGTCATGGCCAGAAAGCAAAATGGAGCTGGAGAAAGAGACTATGATTCAGGATCTCCTTTAATTACACACCCCTTAATGACCTAAAGGCTCCTCACCTCCTTCTTGCTGATCACTCTGGGACCCATACTTGTAATATATGGGCCTTTGAGGAACTTACAGGCCAAACCACAACAGCCAGTTCTTTCAAAAACCACACACACACACACACACACACACACACACAATTTAATTCAGACTCCCTTTAAACTGTTTCAAGTAATCTTAATAAGCTGAATTCTATATTTTATATCAAATCTATTTTAGCTAGATTTTCTTCCTGATCTCTAAAATGTGTAATTCTTACCATAGATCTGGAATAGTTATATATTAAGCTTATGATAATATTAATACTGCTCAATAGTTGAGTGCTAAGAATTTTATTTCCTTTAGACCTAAGAATATATACATTTATCAATAAGCATACTCATTTTTCTTGTAGTTTTAATGTACTTACACATTGAATATTGTGGAGTTCCTTTTGATGTCTTTAAACTCATGTTTTGTCAATTTCTAATATGCAGCTGAGATAGCATGCTTTTAAGACTTCTTTTACATTCAGTCCTCATGCTATTCCATATTGGATTATGATTGCCCTTACTTTGATGTAATATTCTTCCTGAATATTTTAATACTAACAAAACTTTAAAAGAGCATTACAAGTTCAAATGTGTAAAAACTTCCTCTCTTTGAACTTAGTATTTGAAAAAGGCTGTGAAAGCATTTATGGAGGCTACATTTGGGGATTGTGAATAGATTAAAAGAGCCAACCTCCTGTTGAAGATGGTAAGGAAGATGTTTTCAGAACGTGGGTTTTATGACCAAAGTAATATGACATGGCAGAAGAAAGAAAGAGAGGAAGGGAGGAAGGGAGGAAGGGAAGGAAGGGAAGAAAGCTGTGAGAAAAATTAATGTCTCCATTACTCTGGTTATATCCCTCTTGGAACTGAACATTCCTGTATCCCTGCTTCTCATAAATACAAACTGGGAAGCAACTATAGATGCAGAAATAAAAATACTAAGAAAAGTGCATTATTCCATGAAAGAAGGAAACTAATTTGTCATCTATTATGGATAAACACCAATAGTTTTATTTCATTTACGTTTTTAATTTAAGTTTTGAGATTTTTTACTACATTTTTCCTTTACCTTTCCTCACTCCACACCTTTCCATAAACCCCTCCTTGCTCTCTTTCAAATTAATATAACTTGGTAAGTCTGTATAATGTTAATTGTCTGTATGTTTTCAGGGTTGACCATTTGCTATTGGATAACCAATTGGTGTGTCCTTTCCTGAGGAAGACTATTTCTCCCAATCTCAGCATTACCTACTTGGCTATAACCCTTTGTATATTTGAGACCTCCTGAGCTATCCCCATCAATGTCAGTAGCTTATTTATGTCATCCTTGCTCAGCTCACGTTTAGGCAGTCATGCTGATAAGTCTGTATGGGTGTAGCTTCTGATATTACTAGGAGACACACCTCACAGCGATCTCCCTGCTCCCTGATCTTTTGGCTTTTGTGATCATTCCACCTCTTTTCCTATGATATTCTTTGAATGTTAGGTAAGAGAGAGTTTTGTAGACGTATCTACTGCAACTGGGTTCCACTACTCTGCAGTTTGATTGGTTGTGGTTTCCTGCAGTGGTGTCTTCAATGAGGGGTGACAATTACACTTATTGGTGGGTATAAGAACAAATATATAGATTTCTGTTAGGGAGTATTCATGTTTTGGTGGTTGTGGGTTTTCCTCCAAGATCCATGACTTCACTAGCCCTGGGTAGTTGTCCAGGTTTCCAGTAGATGGGAATTAATAAAAGACTCAAAACTGGACAATGTGAAGAGAGTAAGAGACCTTGGAACACTCAGTCCTAAATAGAATGTCTCCATCAAACCTCTCCACTCAGCACCCAGGGAACTATGTGTAAGTGGAGACAAAAGATTCAAGAGTGAGAGGGGATGGATGACACCTAGGAAATAGCGTGTTCCAAACACAGCGGGACTGACCCACATATGAACCCACAGACTGTGGCAGCATGCACAGGGCCTGCAGAGGTTCACGTCCAGTGTTAAGAAGGGAACTATACATAAGCCCCTGTCCTTAAAACAGACACTGTCTCAAATTCATGACTGCTCACAAAGGAAAAATTAGTTTTTTTCCAATGTTAGAAACCAGACTTAACGGCAGGCCCTTTGCCAAGCAGCAGACAGCCAACACAAAATGAACTCAGTAGTATTTTTGGAAATGTTTTGTCTCATAATGCTTTGTTTGGGCTTTTTTTTTTTTTTTTAAAAAATCTTACTGGTCTTTGGCTTATATATTATGGTTTCCATTTTTTGTTTTGTTTTTATATGTTTATGTGTGTGTGTGTGTGTGTGTGTGTGCACTTGAGTATGCCTGTGTGTACATGCTAATGTCTTTGTATATTCATTTTTAGTGTTTTTTTGTTTGTTTTCTTTGTTTTACTCTTTTTATTATTATGCTTGTTTTCTAAAGAGAGAGATAAAGAAGGCATGGATTTGGCTATGTTTTCAGGAATGACCTCGATGTTAGATAACCACTTATTGAGGGAAAGACTACTTCTCTTTCTCTCTCAGTGGTCCTTAGTTGCCTGCTGTTATTTGTCTAGTGGTGGAGCACATGATATTTCTCCATTTCTCACTAACATGTCTATTGCTGTTTTTCTTGTTTAGGTCTTGGCTATTAATGAAATTTCTCTATTTCTATTTCTAAACATGTGTCCCTGGAACAATCATTTGCCCTGAGATGCAAGAATCATTACCTCAACAGGTACACTGGGACCTGTTTGGATGTCCTCCAAAATCAGATCCCTACTTACCATATACTATGACAGAAAAAAATTATTCATATTTTTCAATATAAATACTACTGCCATATTATTAAACTAATATTTTCAATTTTCCAAAAATGTTAATAAACCCCACAGAACCCCATGATATTCACTAGAAAGATCTTGAATGGAAAGATTATATAAGGAAAATCTAATTTTTAGTTAAAATTTTGGCAGGCAGGACAACGCAGAGGTTCCTCCATCTTGTATTCTTGCTGAAGCCATTTTAAGTTTGACAAGAATTTGACCTCTTTGATGGAAAATCCCATGGAAAATTACCAGCTTTCCTCTAGGAACCAGATGCCAAGATATCCCAGATAATTTAGCTTTGGTCAAACTGTTTGTTTGTACAAAGCCTCACCCTACCACTGTGAAGTAATATAAGAAGGTATGGTTTTTGCCTTTAAAGGTGTCTTGCTCTAAATGCTTGGTACTGTACTTGGGGTCCCAGTAGCTACTTGTAGTTCAAACAGGCGGAATAAAGACTTTCAGTTGGCTATAGACTATGTGTGAGTAGTCTTTTCTGGTGGCTCACCATAACCGAATAAAATGAAGATGATTTGTGAATTTTAATTTAAAATATCAACTATCCCATAAAATTTTATTAGAAATTAATGTAAGCAAATAAAAATATAATGTTATATTCACAGTAAATGCTGATCCCCAAGTATCAGCAAAACCAACTGAAGAAGTTGTGAGAATAAAGACTTCTGTTTCTTCACAGTAGGTGTGCAAGCCTGAGTGGTAGCTGTACCTCTGCTTCTGTGTTAGCCAACGACAGGCTCCCATTTCAGTGTGGGACCTCAAGCATACACACAAATATGCATAGGACACAAAAGGAAGTGACTTCTTTTGGCAATTCTCTCAAGACAAGGAAATACCCAGCAGCTTTTCTTAATACACTTTGATACAAATCACATCACATGTGATGGTTGGCATTGACTATCAACTTCATTGCTGAGAATGTGCAAGGAGGTTGGGAAAGGACACCTGTACGTATATGTGAGGATGATTTCAAGCTTAACTAAAAGATGTGCTGATGTCTCAGATGCAGGAGTCTTGGAATCAAAGGAGTAAAAAGAAAACTTTTTAGAGTATTTTCACTCACCCTTTCCAGCTATGACATGAGCTGCTTTGTTCTAACAAACCTTCCCTGCTGTGATGGACTGAAACTGTGAGTCAAAATCCTTTTCCTGTCCAGGTGTTTTGTGACATTGATGAAAGTCTGACTGATGCAGGTATCAGTGTAGAATGCACGTGCCTTCTGGGTCATTTTGTGCCTTAAACGAATCAAACTTCCTCTTACAGCCAAAGGACAATTTCACCTCATACATATGAGCTACCTGAATGAGAGATGAGAAAGGTATATTTTGGGAAAGGAAAAGAAGGAAAATTTGGGTTTGTTTTTTGTAAACTTTGCATAATAAAATCTGACCCCTAAAATCCAATCATTCAGGAAGCTGAGGAAGGCAATTGTTACGAAATTGAGGCTTGCTCAAGCTACAGGTTGAGATGTTGTCCACCAAAATCAAGTAACTAATTACTTACAGCTAAGTAAAATCTGACTTCTGATTTCCCCTGTCCTAATTAATTTCTTTCCGTCCCATCGCACATCCACTGAGGTTCATGTCTGATGTTTATTTGATAATGATCTCTAAAGAGCCTTCCTGCTAATTTAGTCTCCTGTGCTTTGAGAAAATTCATGCAGGACTAACTCTTAAAACAGTCATAAAATCAAAGAGCTACAACTTAGTAACTAGCTGTGCTTCCACGGAATGGATAATCAGAAGGTAGTTGAGCAATAAGCATCCTGCCGGAACCAGCAGTTGGCAGGAGACTAGTCCTGCCCCACATGTTTCCTATTTTGAAAAGTAGTGACTGTTGTTTTGAAGAGACAAATCACTTTCTCTCCTCTTGGTAGCTTTAAAAGGACACAACAAATTTCATAGAATTTTTTTTTAATCTTTCGCTAACTTTTTTTTTTATAAATTTTATAAATTTTACATATCAGCCATGAATTCCCCTGTCCTCCCTCCTCCCACCCCCAAGCCTTCCCCCCCCCCCAGTCTACTCCCCATTCCCACCTCCTCCAAGGCAAGGTCTCCCCTGGGGAGTCAGCCCAGCCTGGTAGATTCAGTTGAGGCCAGTCCAGTCCCCTCCTCCCTACACCAAGACTGAGCAAAGTGACTCAGCATAGGCCCTAGATTCCAAAAAGCCAGCTCATGCACCAAGGACAGGTCCTGGTCCCACTGCCTGGGGGCCTCCTAGACAGTTCAAGCTCATCAACTGTCTCACTTATCCAGAGGGCCTGGTCCTGATCCATGGGGGCTCCATGGTTCACAGTTCATGTGTTTCCACTAGTTTGGCTATTTGTCCCTGTGCTTTTTCCAATCATGATCTCAATATCTCTTGCTCATATAATCCCTCCTCTTTCTCTCCAACTGGACTCCTGGAGCTCCACCTGGGGTTCGGCCGTGGATCTCTGCATCTGCTTCCATCAGTCACTGGATGAGAGTTCTATCATGACAGTTAGGGTGTTTGGCCATCCAATCACCAGAGTAGGTCAGCTCAGGCACTCTATCAACCATTACCAGTAATCTACAGTAGAGGTATCTTTGTGGATTTCTGGGGACCTCTCTAGCACTCTGCTTCTTCCTATTCCCATGGGGTCTTCATTTATCATGGTATCTCTTTCCTTGTTCTCCTACTCTGTTCCTGATCCAGCTAGGACCTCCTGCTCCCCTAAGCTCTTTTTCCCCTGACCCTTGCCCTCCACTAACCCCCCTCACCCCCAGTTTGCTCATGTAGATCTCATCTATTTCTCTGTTGCTTAGTGATCCCTGTGTCTTTCTTAGTGTCCTCTTTACTAGGTAGCCTCCCTGGAGTTGTGAGTTGCAATCTGTTATCTTTTGCTTTATATCTAGTATCCACTTATGAGTGAGTACATACCATGCTTGTCTTTCTGAGTCTGGGTTACCTCACTCAGGATGATATTTTCTAGTTCCATCCATTTGCCTGCAAACCTCATGATGTCATTGTTTTTCTCTGCTGAGTAGTACTCCATTGTGTATATGTATCACATTTTATTTATCCATTCTTCAGTTAAAGGGCATCTAGGTTGTCACAAGGTAGAAGAAGCAGAAGAAAGTGACCTTAAGAATAGCATCATGAAGATGCTAGAGGCCTTTCAAGAAAAAAATGAAAAATGAAATTGAGGAAAAGACAAAAAAGTAGAAGAAATCAATAAAGAAACTGAGAAAAAGACAAACACAAAATTGGAAGACATCTATAAAGAAACAGAGGAAAAGGCAAATAAAAAATTGGAAGAAACCAATAAATCCCTTAAAGAAAATCATAAAAAAGCAATTAAACAGGTGAGAGAAACAGTTCAAGACCTGAAAAGGGAAATAGAAACAATGAAGAAGACACAAACATAGGAAATGCTGGAAATAGAAAATCTGAGTAATTGAACAGGAAACACAGATGCAAGCATAACCAACAGAATACAAGAGATGGAAGAGAGAATCTCTGGTATAAAGGATACAATAGAGGAAATAGATTCATCAGTCAAAGAAAATACCAAAGCCAAAAATGTCATAACACAAAATGTCCAAGAAATCTGGGACACCATAAAAAGACCAAACCTAAGAATAATAGGGAAAGAGGAAGGAGAACACCAACTCAAAGGCACAGAAAATATATTCAACAAGATCATAGAAGAAAACTTTCCCAACTTAAAGAAGGAAATACCTATGAAGACACAAGAAGCCTATAGAACACCAAACATAATAGACCCCCCCAAAAGAGTCTCCGTGCCACATAATAATTAAACAACTAAATGTACAGAATAAAGAAAGAATATTAAGAGCAGCAAATGAAAAAGGTCAAGTGACCTATAAAGGCAAACCCATCAGAATAACACCCAATTTCTCAATGGAGACTTTGAAAGCCAGAAGGCCCTGGATAGATGTAATGCAGACACTAAGAGACCATAGTTGCCAGCCTAGACTAATATACCCAGCAAAATTTTCAGTCACCATAGACAGAGTGAACAAGACATTCCAAGACAAAACCAGATTTAAACAATACCTATCCACAAATCTAGCCCTACAGAAAGCACTAGAAGGAAAATTCCAACCTAAGGAAGTCAGATACACCCATGAAAACATAGAAGTTTTTCTTGTTGAAACTAAATATCCATTCATAGTTTACAGTCCTTATAAGTTATAAAACAATGCTCAAAACTGAATATTGAAATATTGCCTAAAAAGCCAAACTGAATTTTTCTGAAAATTTGGAGTCATTCAGTTACACTTACCTCTAGAAAATAGTTTGAGCTTCAGTGAGGTTCATGACTTGTACTTTTTCAGGCTGTGATTCTAATGGCTACTATTTAAATAACCAATCTATCTGGAAACTAAATACTTTAATATAATGGACTTGATTTTCTGTGAGATTTCAAATATTAAATATCCTTAGTAAAACAAAAAATTAATTTAAGGTAAATGTTAATTTAATTACTAGTACTGTATTATAGTTTTGTATTATATTTAAGAGTAGAAAGAGAGGCTGTTTGTTAGTCCACATCTTTACATCACAGAGTAAAAGATCTTAAGTATCTCAATGAAAATGTTCAATAAAATCCATTTTGCCGGGTCTTTCGGGGAAGTGGTTTTCTACTGTCACAGTCCCACACATATAGCTACATATGCTACTGTTTGTGAGATATTTAGCTATGTTTCTATAAACTAGTGTATCAGTAGAGAACTTTGAGTCATGTATGTGGTGTTTGATTTACTTAAAGCACACACATTCTTTACACAAGTAAAACTGAAGTGTGACAAAACTCTACACATTTGTGAATGTAATAAAATTAATGACTAAATATTTGTGAGATATGAAAAATTAAATCTAGTAGACCGGTTTGCAAAGTAAAGAAGGTAATATTTTAACTATATTAACTAGTCAAGATGATTAAAACTCAGCATAGAGAAATAAACAAGGAGGATTAAATAAATGCCTGTTAATTATGACAACAGGGTACACTGAATTATTATTAGGTTAAAGAAAAATCTTAGGTGAAGTTCCCAGAAACAGAATGAACCAAAACTCTGAATTTTTTTTAAAAGGTATCTTCAAGATATGTGAAAATTAGTTGAGGGAAAGCATGATAATTGGTGTACCTGTTTGACACAGCAGAGAGGCCACTGAGAGAGAGGCCACTGAGCCCCAAGAGAGACCACTGAGCCCCAAGAGAGGCCTTGCCTTGGGGCATTGTTGTTTCCTTACTCTTTTTTTTTGGGGGGGGGAATGCCATCCAGCTCCCAAATTAACGACATAAGGAGGCTTATTCTTAATTATGAATGCCCAGCCTTAGCTTGGCTTAGTTTCTAGCTAGATTTTCTTAACTGATATTATCCTGTCTACCTTTTGCCTCTGGGCTTTTCCCATTCTCTTACTTCTGTAAATCTTACTCTTACTCTGTGACTTTCTGTGTAGCTGGGTGGTTGGCCACTGGAGTGCTTCTCTGACTCCTCTACTTCTCTTCTCCTCTCCTCCCAGCTTTCTCCTTCTATATATTTTCTCTGCCTGATAGTCCCATCTATCCTTTCTCTTGCCTTGCTACTGGATGTTCAGTTCTTTATTAGACCATCAGGTGTTTTAGACAGGCAAAGTAACACAGCTTCACAGAGTTAAACAAATGCAACATAAACAAAAGTAACACACCTTAAGAGAACACTCTACTATATTGGGGAGCTCTGAAGAGGCATGAAGAAGGACAAAGAGCAGAAAATTGCACAGCACATTCTTGGGAAATGGAGTTGAGCATTGGATAAAAAGATTATGCAGGCAAGAAAACATGGGGTCCCAAGGTAACTGTTTAGAGAGAAAATAAACACATAGAAAGAAATGTGTTTGTATCAATTCAGAAAATTAAGCTAAATGTTTATGAAGTATGTAGGCTTGGTTATCTTTTAAAAACAAAATATGGAACACTAGAGTTTGTGGTGATATTTTATTTGTATGTTAATAAATAAAGTTTGCCTGGAGATCAGAGGAAATGGCAAGCCATACACAAAAGTCAGGCAGTGGTAGCACACGTCCTTAATCCAATTACTTGGCAGACAGGGTCTCTGTGAGTTTAAGGCCACACTTGGGAACAGAGCCACGCCTGGTGACACATGCCTTTAGTTCCAGTACCAACCATAGAGATCTGGAGGTCTGTACAGACAGGCAGTGACAAGGAAGTGAGGTAGCTGGGCTAAGAGCTAATGAGAGGGCAGAACAGCAAGGCAGTAAAGGCATGGGTAAGACAGGAAGTAACTCACTTTTGGTAGCTGCAGAGCTGGGGAGGTAAGGTTGGTGACTATCACTCTTTCCCTAATCTCTAAGGCTTTCACCCCTATATTTGGCTCTGTGTTTTTTATTTAATAAGACTGTTTAGAAAGTAATCTATAAGAGTTTCTCATTTCTAAAGTTTTATTTTAATACAATTTAACGTTGAAATTTGATTTTAATGTTCATACATGTATATGCCAATATTTAATAGTTCTTGTTAGTAATTGAAATATAAACATAAACTCCTTTAATATAACACTATAAAACTCTGGAAAGGGTATGAATATAACAACCTCATGCTTATATAGATTGTGATCGGTGTGATATTTAGTAACTCTCCTAAGGTTTTTAAAAACAATGTCTCATTATACATTTATACTTACTTTTTACTCATCAAATAATATTACTTTAAAAATCTAGGAAGGTGTAAGTTAATTATCTCTTTGCTGCACTTAGCAGTATATCCCCTTGCTTCGACCCCAGCAATAAACTCATCATTACATAGCCATTATAGCTAAAGTGCCTCTAATCTCAGGAGAAATATCCAAGAATAATGTAATTTTTATTGAGTACTGAGTTTGAATGTTTTCTAAAATTTATCAAATGAAATTTGAGCAGTTCTCAGTATATTATCTGTGGTATGCTTTCTCATGAAAGAAATGAAGATTTGAGAAAGAAGGGTTAAATAGGAAAGGGGAATGTGGCAAAGTGTGTGTGTGTGTGTGTGTGTGTGTGTGTGTGTGTGTGTGTGTGTGTGTGTATGTGTGTGTGTGTGTGTGTGTGTGTGTGTGTGTGTGTGCAGTGAGTTCCTAAATATAGGGACAAACTCAATGATGATGAACAGGGAAAGTCACTGACATCATGAGGCAGAACAGAAATTTCTCTCGTTCAATGAATGTGGTTGTATATTTTTGTTTTTATCATATGAATGTATTGCTGTCATTAAAATAGCATGACTGAGAAATGTGAGAAAGGGGAAATTTAATAAAGAAATACAATAGTGCAATAGTTTCTTTGTGGGAAGACACTGCAGGCTTCTTCAGGGTCTGACATTGTACAAGTATGACATCTCTACCTGTCTTTCAGGGACCCTTCTGGTCTAGACTGACAATCAGCTCCCAAATGTTTTCTTTTTTCTTTTTTTTTTAATTAATTAATGTATTTTTAAAAGTTTTTTCATTTAACACATCAATACCAGTTCCCCCTCTCTCGCCTTCTCCTGTTCCCCCATCCCACCCCCACCCCCCATCCCCCACCCTGTCCACTCCTCAGAGAGGGTAAGGCCTCCCTTGGGGAGTCAACAAAGTCTGACCTACTAAGTTGAGACAGGACCAACCCACCCCCACCCCTGCCCCCGTGTCAAGGCTGTCAGCTCCCAAATGTTTAGCCTGCACAGAAGCAGACAGAGAGACTCATCCAACACTATTGCCATAGCATTACCCCCAGCCTCCAAAACCATAGAACCCTTTTCCATTGTGTTTGCTACTTGCAGGCTCAGCCTCCAATCAGTCACCTGTGGTTGTTTTGTTTTGTTTTGTTTTGTTTCGTTACTTGTTTGTTTTACTGAGAGAAGGGAAGAGGTTTTCTTTCTCTGTCAGTCCCCCCAAACTCTATCATTTCAACAGTCTAATAACTCTATTATGGAAGGGTAGCTCTGAGCGACTCATTGGGACATCGAGTTGATGTGTCTAACTATCCTCCACAGCTCAACCCATTTCTTCTCTTACCATTGTCTAGTTTGTCCTTTAAATTCACAGTATTTACTTCTTTTGGTTTCATTTTGACATTTGTGTGGCAAAGCAGTAATAAATGAAGGAATTATTCTGGCTTTTGGAATAAGGTATATTTTAATTAATTGAATACATTTCAACTTAAATTTAACTTTAAATAATAAGAATTACCTACTTTTAAAGTTATTGTGAAAATATATTGATAATGGCTGGTCCCTTGTAGAGTATTATGTATTTTGTTGAACATTTAAATATGTTTCCATGTCATGCATATGCTATTTCAGAAACACAAACACTAAGTCATAATTTAGTGAGCAGCTAAAAATTGACAAGATACAGCAGTTTTGTTAACAGTAATTTCCCATATACTCCATTTTTCTTTGATAGTCTTATCTAAGGCAAACAGTTACTTCATTCCAATAATAATTATTATTATAACTCTGCCACACATTACATATCATGCAATAAATTTATGTATATAAGTCACAAAATAACAACAAGGGATTAAAGGGGCAAAGGATTTCAAAGAGACCAAAGACAAAACTGGGAAACTGACTCCCTTCGTCAAAGGTACTGTTGCTGTGATGAAGCATTGTGACCAAATGCAAGCTGGGGAGGAAAGGGTTAATTCCACTCACAGTTCCATGTAACAGTTTATCATCAAAATAGTGAGGGCAGGAAACTCAGTCAGGGCAGGAACCTGGAGGCAGGATCTAATACAGAGAACATGGAGGGGAGCTGCTTACTGACTTTCTCTGCATAACTTGCTCAGCCAACATTTTTATAGAACCAGAACCAACAGCCTGAGATGGTACCAGCTACACCAATCTGGACCCTCCCCCATCAATCACTAATGAAGAAAATGCCATGCAGCAGGATCATATGGAGACATTTTCTCAATTGAGGTTCCCTCCTTTCAGATGATACTAGTTGTTCCAAGTTGACATAAAACTGTCAGTAAGACTGATAGAAATGCAAATGCTCATGGGAATGTGATGAAGCGTTAGAGAGAGGTCTGCACAGACTTGGAGGTTGAGTCTAACTATAAGGTCAGATTTGAGCTATAGACCTGAGTCCTACATAGCCACAGGACCAAGTTCAGATGCATAAATAGGCAGATGGCAAGCAGGTCCACATAGGCAAATGGCTAGATGTGCAGACAGTAATTCTAATGGGTCACATCAATAGCCGGGCCTGAGCCAAACTGAAGTCACTGGGATAGCCAAGAGCTCTCTACTTTTGTGTATTTTTTCTAGAGCTGAGGACCAAACACAGGGCCTTGCACCTGCTAGGCAAGTGCTCTACCACTGAGCTAAATCCCCAACCCCAAAGTGCTCTTTCTACTTGCAGGAATAAATCATTTATTAGTCTTTACTAAATGGTGCCAAACAGATAGTGTTGTTGCCTTGATTGATTTCCTACACTATGAAGAGGCACCATGATGAAGGTTTACAAAAGAAAGTTTTTAATTGGCATCTTACAGTTTCAGTGGGTAAGTCTATGACCATCACTGTAGGGAGTATGGCAGCAGGCAGGCAGGTATAACATTAAAGCAGTAACAGAGAGCTTATGTGTCATCTTCAAGTTGGAGGCAGGGAGAGAGAGATCGAGCTTGGCATGGGCTTTTGAAACTTCAAAGTCTACCCTCAGTGACACACCTCAAACAAGGCCATATCTTCTAATCATCCCCAAACAGTTTCACCAACTAGGGACCACGCATTCAAATACGAAGCTATAGGGGCCATTCTCCTTCAGGTCACCAGAGCTGTTCACATGTCTACCCAGGAAACATTCTTCCTCCACCATCAAAACAAAGTCAGAGATGCTGCAAAATGGCCTCTCTCAGGGAATGGCACATTTGAACAGCCAGTTTCCAAAGTAAGGGGTATGGTGATATTTTATTTGTGCTCTAGCAAATAAAGCTTGCCTAACAGTCAGAAGGAGGAGCTAGCTACTTGTTAAACACAGAGGTCTGGAGGTCTGTAAAGACAGACAGGAAGTGAAAATGCAGGTGGAGAGAGTAACTTGCTCTCTTGAGGCTGATTTTGTAGAGGTAAGAACATGGCTGGTTTGTTCTGTTTCTCTGATCTTTCAGCTTTCACACCAATATTTGGCTCCAGGTTTTTTTTATTAATAAAAATTTTTACGATTTGTGTTACATCTGGCACTCAACATGGGGCTCGAACCCATGACCCTGGGATTAAGAGTCTTATGCTCTACTGACTGAGCTATTTCTGTTGTTCTCTACAGACATAATGCAATGGTCTTTATGCAGTCCCAGTTCAGTTAAAAATTAAAGCTGGCTTTGGAGTTGGAGCATGGCTCTCTCCTTCTCTAAACCCAAGCATGCTTTTTAAAGGAAAATGCAAAATCTCTGTATCATTCCAGAAGAGACACGTATATGGGACAGAAGAAAAACCAAAATTAAGGAACTATTCTATTGACACTAATCTCATAATTCTTTGGTTTCATTTTGACTCTTTAAAACTGTTCTTAAGGTATAAATTTTATATCAAAATTTATAAGATATATAGATATTTAAACTTTTGTCATGATATTAATGGTCACATAGAGTACTAACTAATTCTAGAAAAAAGGCTTCATCTAGCTTCCTGTACAGGATTTCGGGTTTGAGTCTCTATCACTTTTCTGTAGGGAACCCTGACCATGCCCAACAGCAAATTTGAAGTCTCCAAAAAGATGATGGGGCCCCACAACGATGATTCAGTCAGGAAGATGACAATACCACTAAGCTGACAAATGCCACCAAAAGATCAGCTTCAGGCTACAAACTGCTCAGGACAATTTCGAGATAGCTAGCTGAGATGATCCAGCCTTACAGACTACTTGAGCAAGGACTTCAGACAAACCCTGCACTTTCCCATTATGCAGAGACTAGACAACAAACGATATAGCTACCTCTCCCAGGACTTGACAATTAACCCAAAATTTTTCTTTTCAAGATCCCCTAAAGATGCCTTTGCCCCTAGACAGCAGGAAGTAATTTTAAGAACTTGACATTCACATTCCCAAGAGGTGGGGTGGGTGATTTTTGGTCATATGGGTTATAAATAATTGTCATTGTTTAGGATGGTTGGTTACAAGTTGTTAATTGATAATGGTCTAAAAAAAAAGCTAAACAAAGAGATTAGATTCAGGGTTCTTGTTTGACAAAAAAGCAAAAGAAAGAGAAAAAAGTGGATGTAGATAAGAGGTAGATTATTGAATCTACTCTGAAAAAAAGAGATATAAAAGTAATAGGATAAAGGGTAGATTATTGAATCTACTCTGAAAAGAAAAAAAGGGAAAATATGGATATGATAAGAGAAAAGGTAGATTATTGAATCTACTATGAGAAAAAAGATATGGAAAAGAGGGATAACGGGTAGATTATTGAATCTACTCTGAAAAGAAAAAAACAGAGGACATAGAGATAAAATAAAAAGGTAGATTATTGAATCTACTTTTAGAAAGCAACTATTAATTTTAAATATTTTACATTGGTTTGGATTTTTGTATATTGCATACAAAGTATATATATTGATACAAATTTGAAATTGATTTTGCTAGAAAATACTATACATATATTTCTAATCTTGTTTAAGATATCTTACCCATACAGTTCATTTAACAATGTAATGCAATTTTCTAGTCCTTGAAAGTTATTACAAACTATTTAGGATGATAAAGAAATGCAAGTTAATAGCTAATCATTACAGTTGAACTTGTAGTCACATTAGGTGTTTTCAAGGTCAAGCAGAAATATATTTTAGACAGACAGGTCACCTTCAAACACTTTAGAGATCTATAGAATGGCATTTAAGATGTTTTAATAACATAGATTTTTCTTTTTTTTATGATAATGATATATGTCTGCTCCTGGCACCACCAATCTACTTCAGAGAAGATGGTGGGCACTGAAGAAACTCCATATGGAGTTTACTTTCTTTGTGGCAAAAGTTAGCCACTGGGCAAGAAAATGTCCTTGCATCAACTGCTGACAGTATGCTGTCCCAAATGGACAAGCAGGACACAAAAGAAAGGAATGCTGAACTTTGCCAAGACAAGGTAGGAAGGCCCTTTAGGAAATCCCGCTTCACAGATGAGTCTGTCAGATATGCTAGGCCTATAGCTGAAGATGGAACTCCAACACTGCAGAGAAATCTTGGGTGACTGTCCAGGCAGCCAGCTGTTTCTGTCATTTCTCACTTTCTTTGGAAAAAGTGCTTGTTTGCACTACCTGTTTACTCAGTTAATATTATTTCCTTCTCAGATCTTTGAGAGAGTTAAAGATTATATAATTACAGTTATAGTTTTCCTTGTTAAGAAATTCAGGACAGAAACTCACTAAAGAGGTGTAAAGTATATAAGTTTAAAAGACATCAAAACATAGTTTTTGGTTGGTAATACAAATTAGGATAAAAGGTGAATTAGATACAATCCTTTGGATTCACAAAGATAGAATAGATAATGGAGTATTTTTTCTGAATTTGTCAAATGCAAATGGACTAGATATTGTTGATGTATTTATTGCCTGTATATATTATATATAG
Organism: Peromyscus attwateri; assembly: GCA_902168425.1. Lineage (NCBI taxonomy): Eukaryota > Metazoa > Chordata > Mammalia > Rodentia > Cricetidae > Peromyscus > Peromyscus attwateri. Next base: position 35,900 of record CABHPP010060520.1, read on the forward strand.
TTATTGTACTTATTGTATATGGTTTTTCTTATATTAGTTATAAACTGTTTTATTTTAGACAAGAAAAGGGGAAATGTGGTGATATTTTATTTGTTCTCTAACAAATAAAGCTTTCCTGCAAATCAAAAGGAGGAGCTAGCCACTAGTTAACCATAGAGGTCTGGAGTTCTGTACAGGCAGACAGGAAGTGATAGAGCCAGGCAGAGAGAGGAAGTGACAAGGTGGGGTGGAGAAGAGGAGCTCACTCTCTTGAGACTGAGGATTTCATAGAGGTAAGAATGTGGCTGGTTTGTTCTGTTTCTCTGATATTTCAGCTCTCACCCCAATATCTGGCTCCGTTTTGTTTTGTTTTTTTAAATTTATAAGACCTTTTTAAGATTCTTGTTACTTAGGGGTAGCTCATATCAAAGCATAACCTGATCCTAAAACCTACAATTAAGTGTTACTGTGAATGTTTTGAATGTGAATCTTTGTGCTTATCACTCATCAATTTTTACTACATAATTCCCAATTGCTTTATAGGACAGTTAAAAACAAGCTATATACTTATAAACAGAGTTTGGTAAAAATCTTTTCCCTACACTTTCTTTGCATTTATTTGTATTTAAAAACGAATCACTAGACATAATTATTCATATGTGTAAATGTGGGTGATGGTTTGAAAGAAAATGGTCCCCAAAGGAAGTGGCACTATTAAGTGGCCTTGTTGGAGTAGGTGTGGTCTTATTGGAGGCAGTGTATCACTGTGGGCATGGGCTTTGAATCCTCCTATGTTCAGGCTATTCACAGTGTCACAGTCTACTTCTTGTTGACATATAGCAGCTCTTCTCCAGCACCACGTCTGCCTGCACACCACCATGTCCCACCATGATGATAATGGACTGAACCTCTGAACTGCAGCAAGCTACCACAGCTAAATGTTTTCCAAAAACAGTTGCCATGGTCATGGTGTCTCTTCACAGCAATAGAAACCCTAACAAAGAAAGGAGTTGGTACCAGAGACTGGAGTATTGCTGTGAGAGGCCTGATCACATTTTTTGTTTGGAGGAATTTGAACTTTGGTGCTTTGGCTTAGGAAAACAGTGGAATGCTTTAAGCATTACTTAATGGGCCATCCTAGTAGGAGAATGTAAGACAGTGGTGCTGAGAATGGTTTGAACTGTGGGGATCAAGAAGTTTCAAAGCTAAAAAAGGTTAGTACATAGTCTAGAGCCTGGTCTTGGGATATTTTGATGAAGAATGTGACTGATTTTTGCCCTTGTCTGAAGAGTCTGCCTAATGCTAAAGTGAAGATTTGGTTTAATTCTATTGGCAGAGGAAATCTGAAAACAGCCTTATAGATTCTGTTGTGTGATTATTAATGTTAATTCAGATGGAGATTTATAATGAAAAGTAGCAAGCTAAGCAAATTAAAGTACAAAATATACAGATTAAGAAGAATGACACCAGGAAGTGGAATAGAGATAACTCCTGTCTTCAAGGATATAAACAGATTAAGAAATGGAAAAATAGGAGTGGTGACCTCAGGGCAAGATCCCACCCAGCTAAGTTTCCAACTTGTGAAAAGCTATTAAAGAACAGCTTAGAGCCAGGTGTAGTGGTACATGCCTTTAATTCCAGCACTCAGAAGACAGAGGCTGGCAGATCTCTGTGTTTGAGGCCAGCCTGGTCTATAGAGCAAGTTCCAGAACAGCCAAGCTTAGGCAGTGAAGGTAATCAACAAAACCAGAAAGCTGATGAAGATGTAATTAAACAGGGGCTAAACAGGGGCGGGGGGGGGGGGGGGGGGGTGTTCCCGCCCCAGCAGCAAGCAGCAGAATTTAGCAGCTGTGGCCACATGGTTCAAGTTTTACAGTTAAGGATAGAAAAAGGGGGTTATGGAATTTGCTTCTGTGTCTAAAGAAAACTGCTGAGGCCAGGCATGTGTCAGCAGTATCCCTGAATGGAAGCATAGAGAGGCCATTGAGTGAAGGTATGAAGTTGAAGCCTGGATTGCCTTGGAGACTCCAAGACGTTGGAGATGCCAGGGCCACGTGATACCTGCTGAGGCAAGTTGCTAACAGGGAGTGGAATTAGCCCAAGAGAAAGAAATGTGTTGTGGTCAATAAAGATGGATGGAATTGGAGATCTGAAGAGCGTTTTGACATCAGACATTGAAATGCAGAGTTTGAACTTTGCCCAAATGGCTTTCTGTCTTGCTTTGGTTCAGTATATCCTCACTATGCTCCCTTCCCTACATTTTGGAATGGTAATATATATGCTATGCCATTGTATTTTGGATGTGATCTGCTTTTTTATTTTGATTTTTACAGGGATATTACAGTTAAGAGATTGCCATGTATTCAGAAGAGACTTCAGACTTTGGACTTTAAGCATTGTTGAGACTATTATAGACTATGGGGACTTTTGAAGTTAGACTGCATGCATTTTTGCATTATGATGTGGCTATAAGTCTTTGGAGGTCAAGGAAGAGAACATAGTGGTTTGAAAGAAAATGGCCCCCCAAAGGGAGTGGCACTATTAGGAGGTGTGACCTTGAAGTAGGTGTGGCCTTGTTAGAGGAAGTGTGTCACTGTGGAGGTGGGTTTTGAATCCTCCTATGATCAACCTCCTCCTAGTGTCACAGTCTACTTCTTGTTGTCTGCATATCAACATGCAGTAGCTCCTTCTCCAGCACCATGTCTGCCTGTACAACATATGTCCCACCATGATGATAATGGACTGAACCTCTGAACTGTAAGCAAGCTACCACAATTAAATGTTTTCCAAAAAGCATTTCCATGGTCATGGTGTCTCTTCACAGCAATAGAAACCCTAACTAAGACAATGTGTCCATACATATATTAATTGTTTGAATTTTTTCATTTTGCTTATAGGTTTTTTTGAAATTGGGTGGTTCTATATGTAAATTATTTGCTCATATGCTTCCAAAGTTCCCCAATTTCTGATTCTTTACCTAATGTATTGATACATTCCCAAACATTTTGCTGTACCCAGAAAATATACACATTTTTATCTGTCAATTTAAAAATATAGTAAAGAAGTAAAACATCCATGTGGAAATATTACTCATCCATCATTAAATTTATATTTTTTACCTGGTGTTTGCTTTTTGCTCTAGAAAACGTAAGTAGGGATATTCTTCCTGCTGCTGTGTCTCATAAAATAAATGGATAGCTAAACACAACAGTAAAGTACATGTGTCTAAATCATTAGGGAATGCAGAGAAATGAATGCCTACCGCCCTACAGTTTAGGGAAATCTATTAGCAAAGCAGGACATTTATTTATTCTGAGTCTGTAGGCTAACTTTCAGACCATCCAAGTCTTGAAAAACTAAACTAAGGATATCATTGATGTTGAGAAGCAAAACTAAAGCAGTTTCAGACAACTCTAACCTTCAGCTCATCCAAGTTCACTGTATCACACACACACAAACACACACACACACACACACATACACACACACACACACATACACACACACACACACATACACACACACACACACACACACACACACACACACA
>CABHPP010060527.1:0-5000 GCA_902168425.1 Peromyscus attwateri
ACACACACACACACACACACACACACACACACACACACACAAGCAAGCAAGCAAACAAAATCCATACAACCTCAAAACCAGAAGCCATAATATACAAGCAAAAGACCAGTAAGGTTTAAAAAAAAAATCCTGTAATATACCACTGAGTTCATTTTGGGCCCATCTACCGCTAGGTATGGGCTGACCTTAAGTGTGATTTCTATACCCTTTTCTAATAGTTATCAAGTGGAGACAGCTTCTTGGTTGGGGATGAGAGCTCATGCCTACTGCCCCATCTCAGGACTGGGACCCTGTGAGGTTTGGTTCTGTGTAGGCCTATGCATGCTGCCACAGTCTCTGTGAGTTCATATGTGGATCAGTCCTGTTGTATCTGGAAGACACTGTTTCTCTGGATCTTACAATCTTTCTTTCTCCTCTTCTTCAAAGTTCCCTGAGCTCAGAGGGGAGGGATTTGATGAAAATACCCCATTTAAAACTGAGGGTTCCAAGAGGAAGCTTCTCTGATGAGGATTGAGAGAGAAACTGATCTATGGGTGTAGAGGAATGTCATTAGGGGTCACTTTATTGCTACGTTTCTTTTGAAAAATGACTATCAGCAAATAATACTATTTGACATCAGGAAGACCAACTCAAGTGACCTCACCATGGGACAAAAGAATTGACAACACCATTAATAAAAAGCTTAAGCACCAAGGGAAAAAAAAACCCCACTAAACAACAGCACACTAGCCATAAAAATATGGGAGAAATGCTGTAACACAGAATAGTGTTTGCTATAGTCAAGTGTATTTATAAGTAAATTACCGTGTTCAACAGCATCCCATTCTGAATGGATTTGGCAAAGAAGGCTTCAATTCAGAATTCAATTCACAGCTAAGGTCCGGCTCTGGCTCGATTGTGAGCCCCAAGTCTTCTGTTATTTTCTTTCTCTGGAGTCCTTCAATCTGGTAGGACCAACCTGGTCTACAAAGACGTCTAGATGTGCCTCTGTAACTCTCTGCTCCAAGCCTGGTTTTAGTTTATTTTTCATTTCCTCGGTGACAGGCACTGAGGATATGAATTCGTCTAGACTTCCTGTCTGATAGAGTTGAACTTGCTCATTTCCATTTTCCTAAAAGTGACTTCATCTAGACTTTCAAGTTCACCTTTACAAGGCTTCACACAACATTCTAGCCTCTTCTGCCTGTTCAATAGCTTCAGTGATGCATAGTTTTTATTCTGAGTTTTCTTTTTAATTACATTTTTATTTTCCTGTAATTACATTTTTATTTTCCTCTCTCTCTCTCTCTCTCTCTCTCTCTCTCTCTCTCTCTCTCTCTCTCTGTGTGTGTGTGTGTGTGTGTGTGTGTTCATTCGTGCACGCATGCATCACATGCCAGGAGAGGTCAGAGGACAACTTGTAGAAGTCTGTTCTCTCCTTCCATCATGGAGGTCCTGGAATTGAATTCTGGCCCTTAGGCTTGGCACCAGGAGCGAAGCTGGACCTCACTGGTTGACTAGACTGACTTGGCTGGTCAAACCCCAGGGATCCTCTTGTCTCTGCCTCCCAGTGCTGGGGTTAGAAGCCCTTGCTGCCTCAGCTGGCCTTCTACATGGCATAGGGATCCAAACTCGGTTCCTCATGCTTGCATAGCAAGCCCTTTTCTTTTATTTTTGAGGCAGAATCTCATTCAGTTGCCCAGACTTGCCTTTGACTCACTCCGTAGCCCAGGAAGAGCTTGAACTTGCTGACCTCCTGCCTCAGTCTCCGGGTTAGTTGGTATTACAGGCCTGAGCCTCCAGACCCCGCTTACGCTGTTTCTGTCAGTTCTTAGCTCAGCTATATCTTGCAAACAAGGATCGCTGCTCTGCTGTGTTGGAAGATGTCCCTGAAGAGACAAACAGTGACTTCACCTTTCCTGTTGTGCTATCTGTATTTAGTTTATGGGGAGGTTGTTCCATGTTTATTTTGTCTCCTCAGTTAAAACCCTCTGGAGAAAAAAAAAAAAAACAACAACAGAGCTGCTAACCCAGCAATAAGTCACTCAAATAGCAGCATTCCTTTTCAGTTCACTTGGTTTTAAGTGATTTGCTTTTCATAATAAACATGTGCGCCTTCCCAAAGGAACCAGTGTGCAGAGTGGAGGCCAGAGCCTGGCTCACCAAGGCTCTCAGCTGCTTCTGACATGGAAGTCTTCCTCTCTCCTTCAGCTCCTGAAGAGCTAATTTGTTGCCAATTTAGGAAGAGCCATTTTTTTTTCTCTCCTCCTCTCAGGATGATGAACCTCCAGCCAAAGGGAAGAAGAAAAAGAAGAAGAAGAAGGAGGAAGAGATTGACATCGATGTGGACGACCCCGCCGTGAGTCGATTCCAGTACCCGTTCCATGAGCTCATGGTGTGGGCTGTGCTCATGAAGCGCCAGAAGATGGCTGTCTTCCTGTGGCAGCGTGGGGAGGAGAGCATGGCAAAGGCCTTGGTGGCCTGTAAGCTCTACAAGGCCATGGCCCACGAGTCCTCCGAGAGCGAGCTGGTAGATGACATCTCTCAGGATCTGGACAACAATTCCAAGTGAGTATCTTGAGGGAACCTGAGGCCACGGTTGACTCTTGCCCTGGTGCTCTCCCCACTGAAGGCCTGACCGCTGCGCTGATGTCTCCTTTAAGGGCCACTGTGGTTGAGGCTTACTCATAAACTGCCTTGCCCATCACGTCTGTCCGTCTGTCCGTATTTTCACTGCTGTCCCTCTGCGCTATTGTTACTGGCTTGGTCTGCTGCTTTCTCATGCAAATCATCGAAGCGCTCTTCTATGCAAAAGTAGTGAAATAGATTCCCGTAAAGAAACACCCACGGATGCTGTACAAACTTCGGCACATCTGTGCACTGGGCTCTGAATGTCAGAAGGCCTTCTGGATTGTTCTTCCCCTGGAGCTGGGGCAGATGGCTAAAGGGGGCTGCTGTTGGCTTTTTCTCTTCATGCAGAAACCAGCAGCAGGCTAGGCTTTCTGTTTAGCTAGTTTCTCCTGGGGCAGGCCTGGCTAAGGAGGGCAGAGTAGTGCCAGGTTTCAATGAGGTTCCTTTTCCCTTTCCCCTACCGGAAGAGGGGGTGCTCCTATATTCGCTGTCGGAACCTGGTTGGGTGGGGCCCTGGACTTGATTACATTTGGACTTAGTCATAGCAAGCATTCAGTAATACATGGGTTATAGCTAGAGTTGTGTTTCCTAAGCTTGCCCTGGTTCAGTGGACACGTCTGCTACAGTGAGCAGTGATTCTGTGTCTGCCCGCCTGTCCCTGCGGTGCTGGGACAGAAGTCTTCCCTGGGATGGAGTGAGGAAGGGAGTCTGAGCTCCAGCCTGTCAGCATTTCATCTGTTGTTAGGAGTGGCCAGCCCTTTCCAAGTTCATCACGTGCCAGACTGGAAATCTGAAGCCCAGGGACGACTTTCTAGCACATGAACTTGAGGCAGATCCAGCCAGGCAGCTGTGCCAGCACCTGACAGCTTTGTCTGGAAGCCTTGTGCTTTTGTTCTGGATTCAGTGATTTCCAAAATGATTAGCTGGCTTCTAAATGTTAGCACCAAAGACTGTAATGTTTTTCTCTTCGGTTGATTTTATTTTATGAGTATGAGTGTTTTGCCCCTCTCTCTCTCTCTCTCTCTCTCTCTCTCTCTCTCTCTCTCTCTCTCTCTCTCTCTGTGTGTGTGTGTGTGTGTGTGTGTGTGTATGATGCCACCCGCATGCCTGGTGTCTGAGGAGGTCAGAAGAGGAGGGCTGTCCAATCCCCTGGAGCTGGAGTTACAGGTAGTTGTGAGCCACCATGTGGGTAGTGGGAACTGAACCCAGGTCCTCTGCAGAAGAAAGAAATGAATGCTCTTAGCCATTAAGCCATCTCTCTAACTCCAGAGCCTAAGGATTTTTAGGCCAGAGATATGTCCACCTACCTTGGGTGACGCAGTCCTGCCTTGTAGAGAGTCCTCCCTTGGTGATGTGCCACCCTGCAGCCTAGGACCAGGACCAGAAAGTACTGTGCCCTGCAGAACCTTCAAGGGACAGGAATGGCCACTCTCGCTCCTCCTCCATCTCCATCTTCATCATAACTGCAACAAAATATCCTGTAGTTGGAGAAACAAAACCAGAGGAGAACGATCACTATGTGGCCATACTTTAATCACATCCCACGGCAAAAAAGACAAAGGAACAGGAAGTGGCTATAGCTGTCTTTATAAAATCAGGGTCATGAGGAAAAAAGAACAAACTATGTTCAAAATTCAGCCATGTCACCTTCTGCATGCCCTGACTCCGACGCTGCCATTAGCCATCAGATATCCTGCTCTGGGCCCTGTGACAGCTACGCTCTGTCTCATTGCTCTGGGCATGTTGAATTATCTTGTAACCAACGGCTTGTTGAAGTCTTACACAACACATGAAGAGCACATGGTTTAAATGCTTGGCTTACGGCAAACACGCGGGCATGGCCGGCACCCACATTTAAAATCAGAACCTGACCAACAGCCACAAGCCATCCTGGTGCTCTACCAACCCCACTCATTGGTTCCTCCGAAGCAGCCGCTGGTTACTACCGCAACCCCACAGATCCTGCCTTTTCAGTCTGCCTCATTGTTCTTTGTACATCCCAAGTAAAAGACTTGTCTCCTGGGGGTCCCGAGGGACACAGGTAAGCTCTGTTTGGAGGAAGAGCAATCAGTCCCCTTTCTGACCAATCAGAGCTTGCTACTTATTGCCTCCTTCTCTGATGACAGATCTTGAGAACTTAAGAGGACCTCAAAGCCACTCTCAATCCTGTGTTCTGTGTCCTGTATAGCTCCCCAGATTGCTATGGAAACATATGTTTAAGTACAAACTCACAACCACTGTGGTTTCATCGCCACCGACATCTTCCCCCCCTTCCCTGCAGAGATTTTGGGCAGCTTGCTGTGGAGCTGTTGGATCAGTCTTACAAACACGATGAGCAGGTGGCCATGAAGCTTCTGACCTACGAGCTCAAAAACTGGAGCAACTCAACC
>CABHPP010060527.1:10289-41305 GCA_902168425.1 Peromyscus attwateri
CACCTACAGGCTGCCTGCCATGAGCTGGAAATGGCCTATTCACACCTGCAGACTGCCTGCCATGAGCTTAGGATGGCCTAGTCACACCTGCAGACTGCCTGCCATGAGCTGGGGATGGTCTATTCACACCTGCAGGCTGTCTGCCATGAGCTGGGATGGTCTATTCACACCTGCAGACTGCCTGCCATATGCTGTGCTGTTTTCCAGGATGCAAATGCAGATGCTGGCTCGAGAAAGGGGGATGAGGAGAATGAGCACAAAAAGCAGAGGAGCATTCCCATTGGAACAAAGATCTGTGAATTCTATAATGCGCCCATTGTCAAGTTCTGGTTTTACACAGTAAGGCTCTCTCCGACGATTGCCCTTGGTCATGTGGGGAAAACTGAGCTACACCAGAATCAAGAAAAAGTTCAAAGCTTCAAAAAATGTCCAAAGGTTCATTAAGATAAAATGAGTCATAAAACAAAACTAGGACTAATTGAGAGCTTTAAAATTAGATCCTGATATATTGTCATCCATACTTTGTATATTCAGGAATATTGGCCATCCCAGCCCACATGACCACTTCATGAAGCAAAATACAAATATTCTCCTTACTTAAGGGAAAGGATTTTAAAAATGCTTTTAGTAGTTGAAACTAAGGAAAATTTTATTTGGCTTTAAGGAAAACAAAAAATGGGGGCTGGGGAGATGGTTCAGCAAGTAAGAGCACTGTCTACCCTACCAGAGGTCCCAGGTTCAATTCTCAGCACCCACACGGTGGTTCACAACTGTCTATAACTGCAGTTCCAGGAGATCCAACACCCTCTTCTGGTTTCCATGGGAATGTGGTGCCCAAACTTATATGCAAGCAAAAATACCCATACACACAAAAATTTTAAAAATAAATGTAAAAATGTTCTTCAATAAAAATGACTAGTGGATTAAAGAGCCAACTCCCAGATCGCATTTTTCCACTAAAATGACATGGTTATTGAAAGGCTATAGCTTGTGTCAGCATTCTATTACTATAAACCACACCCCCCAACTGATCAACTAATGAAGAGAAAAGGATTCCATCTGCTCATGGTTCTGATGATTCAGTCCATAGTCAGTCGGCCATGGTACTTTTGGACCTGTGGTAAGGTAGCACATCATAGCTGGGAGGTGGCAGCAGAGCAGAACCACACTTCTCACAGACAGGAAATAAAACGGAAAGTAGAAGGAAGGGACTAGAGTCCCAAGGTTACCTTCAAAGGCCCACCCCCACTGACCTCCCACCAGGCCCCAGCTCTTAAAGGCTGCACCACAGCCCTGGGAACATATGGGCTAATGGGAGCATTTCCAGTAGAAACAATAGCAAGGCTGAACCCAGATACACACTTAGAAGGGCCACAAAGACTTTCCTCTCTAAGGCCCTCACCAAACAGATGTGCTGGGCGATAGCGGGTCATTCTCCAGCCTTAGAGCGGTACTCCTCTGAGAACGTGGCTCCCTGGAAGCAAGAGCAGGACAGGACACAAGAACACATTGGAGCATCCTTTATATGGAACAGGCTTACCTACATGCAGCCCCAGAGTCATGCCCAGGAGTACTATAGCTCGGTCACAGTGCCCGTTATAGAGAGCCGGCAGCAGAGAGACAGCTATACCCTTTCCCGTACGCCTCACCTCTTCCTCACCCCAATTCTACTCCTTCCCTTGCCAAAAGGATAATTTGTTACGGGCGCAGAAAATCACAGACCTGTCACTGGAGAGTGGGGGGACTCTCAGGCTGGCGCTGTGGGCCTCAGAAGACAATTCACCCACAGGTTCTCTGTTCTGTACTCTCGGTTGTCCGTCTGCAGTGGGAGATTTAAGAACGAGCTGTGGGAGGCAGGAAGGCTAAGTCACCTTTGCCATTTTTTCCCAGAATGTAGAAGACACACCAGCAAATCACCAAAAAGGTCCCTTGTATAGTATGATTCTTGCAACTTCATAACAAAGAGATGACGGAGCATGGCCTGTTAGCGCCCGCATTACACCAAAGTTGTAGGACGCCCCCAACCTACCTCAGTTTCTGCACTGGTGATGTCGGGGGCGGAAGGGTACCCACTAAGTCTACGAGAAGAAGAGAAACCCTTGTGGATGAATCCCTGAATGTTATCCCTGAGACATGACCACCAGCTTTTCTTCTTCTTCTTCAGATCTCTTACCTGGGCTACCTGCTGCTCTTTAACTATGTCATCCTGGTGCGGATGGACGGATGGCCCTCCCCTCAAGAGTGGATTGTCATCTCCTACATTGTGAGCCTGGCGTTAGAGAAAATACGAGAGGTGATTATTGAAGAGGCCGCTCCCAGCCCACTAACTGCTGAATTCCAATTCAGATTGTATTAAGGCAGAGTTGTGTGCAGATGGTGGCTGCCCTAGGATCCTCCCTGTGAGGCATCACCATCCCAAGTCATTCTATTCACTTGCTTTGGATGTATACACCTCCTCTGACTGACTTTGAACTTCCAGTTCAAAACACAAAGCAGCAGAAACGACACTTGATAATGAAAACATGTTTGAGTGTGTGGAAGAGCTGTGGGGAATGCTGCCAGCTACTTGAGATAAGCCAGGAAGTACAAGTGGGCTGTCTTCTGGGACCTGAGATTAAAACTGAAGGAATACACACGATGGCAACTTGTGTGTGTGTGTGTGTGTGTGTGTGTGTGTGTGTGTGTGAGAGAGAGAGAGAGAGAGAGAGAGAGAGAGAGAGAGAGAGAGAGAGAGAGAGTGAGTGTGTGTATACGTGCGCGCATGAATGCACCCATCCATGTGGGTACACTTGCCCATGCTGGTGCAGGTTAGCTTCATTCCATCATTCCTCTACCTTCATGTTTGAAGCAGGGTCTCTTAATGAGCCTGAAACTCACTGTTTTGGCTAGAGTGGCTGGTGAGAACGTCGGGATTTCTCTGTCTCTGCAACGCCCCCCACCTCCATCACTGCCCCCAACCACAGCGTTGGGCTCATAGGCACACACCACTGTGTCCAGATTTTATGTGAGTTCCAGACATCTAAGTTCGGGGCCTTACACTTGTCCAAAAGGCACTTCACGCCAGGTCTCCCTCCCCAGCCTCAGGAACGCATTCTTGCTATAACTTGGGACTTTGCATCACACAATGCGCTTGCACAGCTGGTCTCTTGTTCCAGAGTGCGTGGAGGAAGAATTCTTGGTGAGAGGGAACAGGGGAAGGAGCCAGAGGAGAAGGAGCTGAATGAGGTGTGGCTTCAGAAAGAGACTGTTCTCTGTGTAATCCCATAGGTGACCCACCCTGAAAGAGAGAGACGAGTTTCATACCCACATCAGTGTTTGGCACCCAGCACAGCAGCGATTCCAATTACCCAAGGGCAGGCCTCCCAGGAAGAGGCAGGTGTGGGCCTCACAGCAGCACCTGCAGCAGATGGGTAGCAAGCCCACCTGGTGAGAGGCTCCAGGGAAGCTGGGCGGGGCCCAGAGCATCTGCCGCAAACAGAGGGGTCCAGATTTTAAAGGAAGTGCTGAAAAAGAACACGCTCTCACGCATGACACGTATCACTGAGGTCTTTTATTTAAAATGGAAAGCCAAGAGCAGTTTCTGCAGGCAGCAAAGAAAATGCTACCTGGGATGGGCTGTCACCCACAGGCCCGAAATCACTACATTCACTCATAAACAGCAAGTTTTTATCCGGGCAGAACATGAACTTACAGTGAAGAAACACACAGCACAGATCGCTGACCTCTACCCAATGGACATCGAGCTAATAACATTATTTTGTAATTACTATTGACCACATCCAGTAGAGTAAGTTGGATGTCATCAGTCAAGCGACAGCTGAGCAATCGAGAGTGTCGTGAATTCACTCTGCACCCCACCCTCTTTTATGACTCCTATTGCCTCTCTAGCTGGCCTCCATCAGATTTCCGTGGCTTTTACATCCAGGGCTGGCTTCCCAAGGTGCATGTTTCACTTACTTTTATATGATGGGGGGAGGGCACATGTAGGGGTCAGAGGACAATTTGGGGAAGCCAGTGTTGTCCCTCTACCTTTATGTGGGTCCCAGGTGATCAAACTCAGGTCACTAGAATTGTATGGCAAGTGCCTTTATCCCTTGAGCCATCTTGCTGCCCCTTCGTCAAGATCTGGATCCTGCCTGTAGTTACAGGAGAGATGGGGCGGCTGTCAGTCAGTACACACGGCTTGCTGAGAACGTGAGCCCTTCTGGATTAGTTGATAGACAGCTAATACCCTACTGGCCCTCGGATTCTGGGATCTCCCCATGATTTTCAGAGCTGAAGGGGTGCCCTGGCCTGGCTGCCTTGCCCTGTTTTGCCGCCACTCTGCCTGTCATGACTGTAAGTGCATGACTGTGCATACTGCTGGCTGAATAGTTTCCACTTGACTCTGTGGAAGTGTCCTTTTAGTCAGCGGTGATGCAAAAGGATAATATCTCGAGCAGGAGGGAAAATCTGGTTCAACTTTCTCTGACTTCTCACGTCTAACTTGAGAAGGAATTTTGGCAAGTCTGTGTTTCCCAGCCCCATCCAGCCATCTCTGCCAGGTGGGTTGTCCCTCTGTGGTAACAGAGAACTTGTTCCTGCTCTAGAGTTTTCCTTCTTTACAGTTCTGGAACGTGAGCCAACAGGCATGAGTCCAGATAATTAAAAAGGGAATCAAAAGGCAGCTGCTCTAATTACAGTCAGAAGGAGACAATTTGGAAGGCATTTCCTGAGTCTACGAAAGCCCTGAATCTAAGAATACAGAGGCTTCCATGGAATTTCCCCCTCTAGTTATACCCTCTGCCTGAGAAATTGATGTGCAGAGATCTTGAGTCACAAAGGGCCCAGATGCCCTGGAATGTCCCAGCACTCTTGTCTTTCCTAGATTCTAATGAAGATGGGGTTTCTGATGGGTCCCCCTCAGCTTACTGCTCTTCGGGGTTTACTTTCAGATCCTTATGTCGGAACCAGGCAAACTCAGCCAGAAAATCAAAGTGTGGCTTCAGGAGTACTGGAACATCACAGACCTTGTGGCCATTTCTATGTTCATGGTCGGGGCAATCCTCCGCCTCCAGAACCAGCCGTACATGGGCTATGGCCGGGTCATCTACTGTGTGGACATCATCCTCTGGTACATCCGAGTGTTAGACATCTTTGGTGTCAACAAATACCTTGGTCCCTACGTGATGATGATTGGAAAGATGGTTAGTAACAACTCCCCATGAGTAACCAGATAACTTGGCTGGCATTAGAACACTGGACCAGGCTTGGGTGTGGCTTCCTTTGATTTCATTTGGTCTTTCCTTTGCAGCTGGTTTAACATGTACAGTTGCCCTGCGTGTTGACATCTTAATAAATTCCAACAGGAAACCATGAGTTGAAGATTCCTATACACACACCCTTATATAGACATTTATCTATTACTGTGTACTAGGGACTGAATGTATGACATAGTCCTTCTTCCACATCATATTTAAACTGTAGGGTGATCAATTGCATTTATCAAATTTGTTCTGATTTTGTACTGAATATATTTTGATAGCAAGAGAAAAGAAAACATCCTCCACTTTTTTTTAAGAATTTGCTTTGCTGTCCCAGGATATAAGAGAGCCTAAGTTTCTTAGATGTAGAGTTCAGTAGCAGGAGCCTGGAGAGATGGCACAAAGGTTAAGAGCAATGGCTGCTTCAGTTCCCAGCACCCACATGGTGGCTCATAACCATCTATAACTCTGGTACCAGGGGATCCAACACTCTCTTCTGGCTTCTGAGTGCACTGTGTGCACATAGTGCATAGACATACATACAGGCAAAGTACCCATACCTGTAGATGTAACCAACCGTCGTATAAATAAGAAACACAGAACCAATGCAAAGAAGAAAGCCAAGAGGTCAGAGCTAAGAGCCAAAACCTTACCCTTCCTCCTGCAGTGGTCCTACCTCTCCGAAGGAGCCGGTATTTCCTGTGTTAAAGTCTTTATATAGTTTCTGTTCTGCCTTCTCATTGGTTGTAAACCCAACCACAGGACTGCCTCATTACAGCCTGTCTGTATAGACCTCCAGGTGTTCTATGGTTGGTAATGAGATTAAAGGCATGTGTATCCAATGCTGGCTGTATCCTTGAACACACATAGACTTACCTATCTCTGTCTACCAGGTGCTGTGATCACAAACGTACACCACCACTGCCCTGCTTTCCTATGGCTTGCTAATAGCTCTGACCCCCAGGCTTTTATTTATTTATTAACATACAAATAACATTTTGGTACAAAGAAAATATCACCATACATACCCATAAAATACAATATTTAAAAAATTTAAAAATAATTCATCAGCAATAGTTGTATCTCAATCTACTTGCTCTGCTCTTGGGGGGCTGAAACCATCATAGAAATTACTATTATTAATTTTTTTTTTGGTTTTTTGAGACAGGGTTTTTCTGTGTAGCTTTGGAGCCTTTCCTGGAACTCACTCTGTAGACCAGACTGGCCTCGAACTCACAGAGATCCACCTGCCTCTGCCTCCCGAGTGCTGGGATTAAAGGCATGTGCCACCACCACCCGGCTAGAAATTCTTCACAGTAGGATTTGGATTTCATGTGTTGTGAAGTTTCATCCATTTCAGAATGCTTTCATAATAAAATTCAGATTGGTAACTTCCTAGCCTCTGGCAGAAGCCAGTGACAATGGGGACCAAGGCTGGCCCTACCTGTAATCCAACAGACTTTGGCTCATATGCTCTGGTGTGGGATGGTGGACATATGTTCTTTGTGTGATTAGTTTGAGACACATCCATGTGACATTTACTTTAGAACAGGCTACATGTCTACGGCCATACCACCCTGAACGCGCCTGATCTCGTCTGATCTCGGAAGAACAGGCTACAGAATGTGATACTAACCGTCCCTACATTATAAAATGGTTTGTGTTAGGACTAGTCTCAGAAGGAAGCTGACCTTCTAAGTTATGCAATAATCAAGTAATAGGATAATAATAGAGTAATAATTATCATTTAAAATACTTTAATAGAAGTGTATTTGAGCTACAGGACATATGGCTTCGTTAATTCCAGTAAGTACCTTCATACTCAGGGATACTCAAAATTAGGGATTATAGGAGCTAGAGAGATGGCTCAATGATTAAGAGCACTGGCTATTCTTCCAGAGAACCTGAGTTCACTCAGTTCCCAGAAGCCGTATGTTGGCCACAACTGTCTGTAACTCCATTCCCAAGTGATCTGACACCTTCTGTACGCACTGCATACATGCGGTGGAGACAGACTTGTAGGCAAAGCACCCACACACATAAAAAGAGGAGTTTGTTTAAATTGGGGGTTACAGTAGTTTAGCACTGGCAATATAATTCAGTTCCTGCCTAGAACATATGCACTGATAGCACCACAAAAAAAGGGGGGAACTGGGAGTTATATGGTTTAGCATCGGGACCACTGGCCACTCAGCATTCATGTAATAAGTGGAGATTAGTGTGTTTTCACAATTCTTCATGTCTTTATTTCCAAGAAAACATCTCTCTTGCTGTTGTTCCTAGAAACTCCCATGTTTTCTTATGAGGCTTCCCTTCCTCCAGTCACTTTTCATTTGTAAGACAGGATCTTAGGACTTAGCCTTGACTGGCCTGGTAATCAGCGTGTAGACCAGGCTGACCTCAAATTCATAAAACACTCCCTGCCTATGCCTTCCAAATGCTGATATTAGAGACGTGTGCCAGAACGGCCAGCCCTTTCTCTATTTGCAGTTTTAATTACCAGAAG
The DNA here is from genome assembly GCA_902168425.1 of Peromyscus attwateri. NCBI lineage: Eukaryota > Metazoa > Chordata > Mammalia > Rodentia > Cricetidae > Peromyscus > Peromyscus attwateri. Next base: position 18,039 of record CABHPP010060527.1, read on the forward strand.
AACATCTGTGTATGGGTGTGTCAGTTAGCTTTTTTGTCACCATAATAAAATACAACCTATAAAAGAAAATGTCTAGTATAGCTCACCGTCATGGTTGGCTGAGCCTGTTGCTTTGGGTGTGTGTCAAGGAGGCGCCTCATGGTAAGAGTACATGTTGGAGCAGGCATGCTTACAGCATAAGGCAAGGAGGAATGAGAGAGGAAGGAGATGGGGTCTGACCATCTTCCTGATGACTTAAGGACCTCCCACAAAGCCATACCTCTTAAAGGTTCCATCTCCATCCTGGGGACCAATAGTGTCAACCTGAAAACTAAACCTTCAACACACGGCCTTTAGTGAGGGATATTCTAGATGCAAACTAGAAAACATGATTCAAAAACCTTTGGTGACAGGCATTCTAGAACCAAACTAGAACAATGGTCAGCAATAACAGAGAAGCAAGAAAGATCCTGAGCAGATGAAGGCAGCAGAGTTCTAGAATAAGACACATGCTTTACATGGGGTATAAAAAGCTACCAGCCTGTGGCTGAGAAGGGAAGATGGGAAAGAAGCTTTCTTTATCATAATTAAAGTGACATCTTTGAGGAGCACAATAGCATGAGCTAAGGTGAACTTGGTCCATGAGTCCATAAGTAAGGTGCATGTTCTTCCTACACAGATGATTGACATGCTGTACTTTGTGGTCATCATGCTGGTTGTGCTGATGAGTTTTGGAGTAGCTCGCCAAGCCATCTTGCACCCAGAGGAGAAGCCTTCTTGGAAATTGGCCCGAAACATCTTCTACATGCCCTATTGGATGATCTATGGAGAGGTGTTTGCAGACCAGATAGACCGTAAGACTAGAATTCATAGTAAGATTCTCTTCCCTGTTTCCAGGGCAGATGATCAGTTAGTTCCAAGTTAATGGAAGAGCATCCATTAATTTGGAAGTAAAGCATTTTTCATTCTGCCACAGGCACTGGATTATTTTATGAAAAAATAAGTACAGACTGTGAAATGTGGTTTTGAGGCATCAGCTGTTTCTTTTTCTCTAAAAGCCACTCTAGAATTCTGAGTCTCACTTCTCTTGAGCGGTTGGGCATTACATCACATGATGTAGCCCCAGTACACTAATTTGTCTTCAAACCTGATATCTTCCTTCCACCCCAAGAAAAAGAAGGTGGGGTTAGTCCATGAAGCAGTGTACACAGCAGGGCGACAGATACCTCACATGGTTCTTTTCTTCACATCATCACACTGTTTCCCACACAGCTCTCTATTTCCTCTTCACCACCAGTGTTCTTCTTTAAAATGTATTCATTATTTACTTATTTTCAACCGACACATGATTTTGCAAATTTACAATGTGACTATCCAATGCACATATACAGGAGTGCCAGATTTTTATTCTCAATAATAACCTGAGATTAGCAGAGGAAAGAGGTTGCAAGCGAGGATGGGCTGTAAGCCCCAGTGCCTCTTCAGGTGAGCTGGTTGGTGGCAGTGCCTCTGTGGTGTATGGTGTGAAGTTTGGTGTCCCTGTGTGCACAGCACCAGGACAATTCAGACTCTGATGAACCAGGGACCTCAGTCCTATTTCCATGCAGTGACCACATCTTGTCCCTCACTCGTTGTCGTGAAGCACCAAGTCCGAGAGTGTCCCTGCCGCCTGCAGAGTTCTGCTCTTTGGAAACAGAAGGTGGAAAACACTCTCCTCTCATGTAAAAATCCAAAGTTGTCAGTATATCTGCTGCTACAGAGTTGGTCTAATAACTTCTTTGTAGTTTTTAAAGACATCATTATTACAAATACAACAAAATTAACCGCTTACTGTAGCTTTGTAAATCAGAACATCAAAATCTAATTTGGTTTCAAATTAGATTAAGTAAACATATATATCATTCTAGTTTTTCGATTGTGTCTTAGTTAGCATATAAAACAATGGGCTGCATTATGGCATTTTCACATGACATGTCATTGTATCTTTCTGTTATTTGTCCCCTCCCAGAATCCTCTCTGTCCTTAGTCCTCTCTTTTATTGGCCTCTTCCTGCCTTCAAATAGCCCCATTTCTGCTCTGCTATTAAATGTGTGTGTGTGTGTGTGTGTGTGTGTGTGTGTGTGTGTGTGTGTGTGTGTGTATTCTGGACTCTACATATCTTCCTCCATTACCCCTTTTGCTCTCCTCCCCTTATGTCATGAAGATGGGGTGAAGGATGGGCTACAAAACACCATTCTGTAGACTCAATACAGCTCTTACAGTCCACATCCCACAACAACTGTAGTTACTTGCATGGGGACCACACCAGACCAGGACTACCAACAAGTCAAGGAAATGGGGGGCGTTCACAGTGCCCTACCCTTTCCCTCTGAATGGCTGGCTATCAATAGACTCTGGGAAAAGGGGAGAATATTGCCTGTAGTTGTGTTCTCTGCTGAGCCCACCAGACTCCAAAGATTAGCTCCAAACTCGTGGGCACATAAGTGGTCCTGATTAATCTAAGTGGGTCACAAAACCAACGAATAGTTACGAATAAGAGAGAGATTTGTGGGGAGAAGAGGTTGACAGGGGAGGTAGAAAGGTAGGGATGAAAGTGGTCTGTACACCTTGTATACATGTGAGAAACTGGCCAAAACCAAATTTATTTAAACACATATTTAAAGCAAAAAGACAGAAGTTTCTGACTACAGACATAGCTGTGGTATTTTTATTGTTCATAGTTTTAATCACACTAGTTCATGAGAGATGATAACAAGGTAAACAAAAGACAATACTTTTTCAGTAACATCATTAAGTGTGGGTTTCCAGCTCTTCATCTGCCTGCTTCACCGTACCTTTGTATTTATTTGTGCTGCTGAGGTGTTTGTGGCAGGATCCAGGGATGCTTGATGGTCACACTCAACAGTTCTAAGGATCTTCTGCAACAACATCGTGTCTTTCCAGAGCTTAACCTCGAAGCTCGAACTGTTGCTTATAGACATACATTTGGATGAATATTCACAAAATCTGTTTCTCAGAATTAATAATGGGTACATTCATTCTAAGCAGGCTTGAGTCTTTGCCTGCCTTAGCAGTGTTGATAAATTGTTTTATGTTCCTCTCACCCATTATCTTGTTTTCTTTCCTCGCCTCCTGGGACAATTGAAAAACAAAATACACTCCTCATATCCAATGATTGTCTAGTGTACGCCATGGAAATTAACCGTAAGTTCACATGGAATTGGTGGGGTGAGTTTGAGAAGGGTTTTACTGAGTAATCTTTTTCTTCAGCTGATTACTGATAGTCTTATACTAGTTTTAAATCTGTCTTCAATTTTCTGAGGCCAGTACTTTTTTAAACTGCAAATAAAAAGTAAGCAGACTGTAAGATCATCGTATTTGCCTGCTTTGGGAAATAGGTCTCCTCTGTGAACAGAAAGGAAAGGACTCATTTTCAAACACAACTCCCTAGTTGATCTGAGAGCCTGTCAGGGACCCCTACCCCACACCTGAAACCAAAAGCATTTTCAGAGTTAATGTACAATGGAAGCAAGAAAATCACAAGAAGGTAGCATAAGCTAATGGCAAACAGAGTAAGCTTCTAATAGACAACATAGGAAGACACAATAATGGTAAATGGATCTGTTTAATCATCATTTAAGAACTGATTATATATATATATATATATATATATATATATATATATATATATATATTCAGTGTAGCTCAATTGTAGAATGCCTGTCTAGCATGTACAAGGCCCTGTGTTCATTTTCCCTGGTACTACCAAACAAACGAACAAGGTTTCTAAACATGGCAAGGGGTTGGGATGGTAAGAAAATGGAAAATGTTTTCAAATGCAACAAGCTATGGCCATCTCAGAGTGAAAATATAAATTGTATTATCTCCTTTATATGATTTGATATTTTTGCTTAGAAAATTATTGCTTATGAAATACAAAAGTCAAATGAAGTCGGGGGGGGGGGTGCGTGCATAACCGTAATCCCGGCGCTTGAGGCCAGATGATCTCGAGTTTGTAAGCCAGTCTGGGCCACATAGTAAGACTTGTCTCAAACAAAACAGGGCTGGGGTGATGGCTCAGTGGGTAAAGTGCTTGCCGTGAGAGCTTGAGGGCCTGAGTTCTATTCCCTAGAACCCATGTGAAACAGCAAGGGGAAGCCGCACACACTAGACAGGAAGACCCCTGGAGCTTGCTGGCTCCTGTGTAGCCAAAATAGCAAACTGCAGTTCAGAGAGAGACCTTGCCTCAAAAAGTAAGGTGGAGAGCATCTGGCCTCCACATACAGACACATAGATGTGCATACACAGACACGTATGTATTCACCCCAAAAGAAAAAAGATTACTCAAAACACATGTACTAGATATTTATCCTTCTCATTACATATATAAAACAAGCCCCCCACCCCCACCCAACAAACTTTTCTTGCAGCTCCTTGTGGTGAAAATCTCTACGATGAGGAAGGCAAGCGGCTCCCTCCCTGCATCCCTGGTGCCTGGCTCACACCTGCCCTCATGGCCTGTTATCTCCTGGTGGCCAACATCCTGCTGGTCAACCTACTGATTGCTGTTTTCAAGTACGTATCATGACAGAGTGTGACAGAGGCCCGGTGGCTGCTGTTTATTGCTCTACAGATCTCCAACTCAGGGTCAGAAAGTTATGGGGATACCTGCATGTATGTTCAGAGAAATGTGCTAAAGCTTTTAAAGGGATGGGGTGTTTGCAGTCCTTTTGCTCAACTGTAATTAGTCTTGATGTAGTCAGCATTTAAATATATTTAAATTTAATCGTGGCTAGTATTTTAACACTGAAGCACACATCTTAATCTAATGAAAATATTTTCTTAGGCAGAAGTCTCCTGAGTGAGAGGAGATTTGAGCAAGCTGTGCTTTTCATTCACTACCAGAAACACACAAAAATACTAACTTCACAAGCCGGTGTGGTTATTTTATATATAAAATATCAAATCTTATCAGTCAGGGCCATAGAGTGGCTTAAATTACTAAATCAAGTGTTTATAAAACTGCCAATTTGACATGCATTGAGTATGTTGACAATACTTTAAAATGTTGAAAAAATTCTAAGATGGATTTGGGAAATAGAGGCAAGGGGATCAAGGAGTTCAAAGTCATCCTCAACCACTCAGCAAGTTCAAAACCAGCTTGGGCTACATGAGACCCTGTGTCAAAAAACAAAACACAAAAACAAAGCATCTGCCAAATTGAGGAATATGAAGAAAAATTCTCCCTAGAATTGTAAAGTCATACCATATAACAAGACAAGGCTCCAGCTGCGGTCTCTAGACAATAATGGGCTTTCTTAAAGCCCCAGCGCTAACAGACAGTACAATCATGCACTGACTGACTTCTGCAGCTAAATTATGACAAAGATTGCACTTATCCACATCCAAAATAGTGCACCCTCAACCAAATAAGCTCAATAATTAATCAGCCACTCATCTACAAAGTACAAAAGCAAGTCATCTAGTCATTTGAATGGAAAGTTTTAAGTCTTCAAAGCACCTTTAAAATATGAAATAACACACTGAGCATATTAATCAGCAGAGTCTGGTGTGCATTTTCAAGAAAACAGTGTAAACCAAAATTCAACATACTTGATATTTTTGAGCATAGATAATCCACACTGATGGATAAGGCAAAAAGTCAGGTGATTAAGGAATCTGCCTCAGTGAGATTGTACTAAGTCCATCTCATGATGTGTTTTCATTTAAATTTAAGTAACAGATAGCCCTGAAGTTACAATAGAAACTAACTGTAAAACTGTCTTCTTTTAAAGCAACACCTTTTTTGAAGTCAAGTCAATATCCAATCAAGTGTGGAAGTTCCAGCGATACCAACTGATCATGACATTTCATGACAGGCCAGTCCTGCCCCCGCCAATGATCATTTTAAGCCACATCTATATCATCATTATGCGCCTCAGTGGTCGCTGCAGAAAAAAAAGAGAAGGGGACCAGGAGGAACGGGACCGTGGGTTGAGTATGTTGGGGATTCTTCACTTCTATTTGTGGGCTAATTTAAAGAAAAAAAAAAAGGTACTAAATAGACACTTTCATTGCAGCCTCAGCAAAATACTGAGGTGTGTGAAAAGCACAACAGTCCAACTGCTGAGCATTTTAGAATGTTTGTTTCTTGCTTTCTGTGTATTCTAGCTTTGCTCACATATAGTGTAATCAATTCAGTAAAAAGCCAACTCATGGAGACCAGAGACTGAAAGTTTGCAAAATCCTTCTTATATACACCTCCATATGCTTCAAGACCCTTTTAAATGTATTAATGTGCTCCATCTAAAGAGGGTAAGAAAAGCCGCATGAGCGTGACTGCCCGTGCAATAATGTGCAAAACGTTTTCTGGGAAACCTTTCTGCTTTCCAGACAGATTCATCTTTGTTTTTCATTAAAAAGTGATCCATTTTGCTCCGATACCATTTGGAATGCTGCATGAGATAGTCTTTCTTTTTGGAGAGGCGTGGGGGGCTAACAACTACTTGAAGTAATCAAGAAACTGCCTATCCGTGGTGTAGAATTAAAGCTTACTCAAAGGCTGACTATAAAATTCTCAGTCACACAGCTAAAGTGATTCTTCTAAAAGAGGTCCTCATGTGCCCGACACTTCTCCCCCTACACAGAGCTGTTCCTCAGTGACGACGAGTTGAAGAAACTGCATGAGTTTGAGGAGCAGTGCGTGCAGGAGCACTTCCGGGAAAAGGAGGATGAGCAGCAGTCGTCCAGTGATGAGCGCATCCGGGTCACGTGCGAGAGGTGCGCCAAGTTCTACACCCCAGTCTACGCGGGGTGCTCATTTCAAATTACTTCTTGGTTTTTGCACATGTAGTTGCTCAGAATTCTCCTGCATTTTAAACTGTTTTAAAAAGTGACCTTTCCCCCACCTCTGCAAGAGTGATGCAAATTGTATACAAAAGTGGGAAATAACGTTTATTTCAAATAATCAGGCAGGAAAAAAATATACTTTGTCAAATGGAGTATTTACCTCAAATCCTATATCAGCTACAGAAAACCATCATAAAATCCCTGCCTCTATCCCTTTACCAAGCCAGGTGACCCACCAGGGACTGAGCTCCTCATCCTGCCTGTATGCATAGTTCCTTGCCGCTGCAGTGAAGCCCAGAGAAAAGGTTCCCACCTCTGGTATAGCATGAAGAGTGAGATCTGGGAGGGCTGAGGTAAAGAGTGGGTGTCTATTTCCCTTAATCTTCTGAATTAGGCAGGATCTGTCCTATAGACAGAGAAATCAGCACGATACTGGTTAACCATGGATGGATGGATGGATGGATGGATGGATGGATGGATGGATGGATGGATGGGCAGACCGATGGGTGGATGGATGAATAAGTACATAAATCAATGAATGGTTCAATGAAGGAAAGTCAAGGGGGAAAACAAAGTTAGGAGTGTGCCAGTCTGATATATTCCCTAAACTGGGAATAAGTAGCCCGCAAAGAAATGTTAGACAGGAACAACAAACTCATTCTATTTACATTTTTTTTCAAATCAGAATTGTTGGGACGCTTTATTGCTTAGGAAAGGCAATGTGAGCTTGTTCAGATCTTGCTAGTATGTTGTTCCTGAGAATTCCACTAACCGTGGGTAGAAACAGATGCAGGAAACACACCTAAGCAGGGTCTAGCCCAACCTATATCCATGAGCACTTAGCAGTTTTCTGGTACAGATGCCAGCATATGCTGAGAAACACAAACACGATAGAATTTGAAAAGGGTTCTTCAGCCAGCCTTGACCAACTAAGCCCAACCACTGCTACAGAACTCAGACACATCTTCAAGCCTCTCTGGAGCATGCAAGGCCATTGACTGTGCCCCAGCAACATCTGGTCCCTGGCCCCTCCTAACCCAAGTCACCTTGTAATTCAACTAAACTCAACCAACTAAAGTCAAAGATTACCTGCACCAACACTCAGCCTTAATGAAGTACATTTTTAAAAAGACTTTGAAAATGCTCTATTGATGGATTTACAGTAGTTGCTAAGCTTCTAAAACATACAAATTATTTCTTCAAAATGTAGTGAGAAATTTTCCATTTGGGAGTTAGACATTGACCTGAATATAATTGTAGTCAGTCATTCACAATGGAAATTGTGTTTGGTTTTGCTCTGCCTCTCTCCCTTCTCTCTTCCCCTAACATTGTTTGGATTTTTATCATTCTTGGACCAGTGATTCAATGAATGTAGTTATCAGTGCACAACCAAATTGCGCTTTTCTCTTGGGGCTCTGTGCACACGTAATAGGTATGAAAGTGTGCAGGGAATACAAACACACTATTTCCTGTTTTCTTGGCTGAGGCCCCCACAAGAGAAGGGAACAAATTCCTGCTCCTCTACTTCCGTTTGCTGCTCCTTGCCAAGGCTGACTCACAGGTGAATGCTTTAGGCCAAAGGAGGAACATTCTTCCCAGTAACCAGACCACCAGAGGAGCAAGTGCCTTGGAGGCAGGGAAGGCATGCTCCTTGTCTGTACCTAATTTGGGGTACTTGCGGTTACTTTCAAAACAGACATTCATGTGTTTGGAAGTTTCTGCTAATTCTTCCACCCCTTTAATCTCTCCAGTCAGTTCATTTCTGCACTGTATTTGCTGTTTGATGACTGACTGCTCTTTCTCTCAGTGGCATCTGCTTCAGCCACCAGGTGTGGGTTCAGGTCTGGTAAGACATTCATCAGACTTTCTCTCGCCTCTCGGTTGCCCAAGTGTCTTTGCAAACACACACTGGGAAGTCTCATCGCTGTCTCCCTGATGTGCTCACACAGGGCTTTGCACATTGGTCACTGCCCTCCATAAAGGGTCCGCTGAGTATGTATGTCAAGGTAGGAACTCCACACATGGCTTCTTCCTAATGCTTGGAAATGAACATTAAGTTCTAACACTTATTTTTGTTATCAAATGCCAATATTTTGTAACACCCAACGTTTAGGTCCTCAGTAAGAGATTTACAGTATGACTCACTGTTAGATAACACAGCCCTGGGTTACAGCAAAGGGTTCAACTCAAAGCTCCACCCACAAGCCCACTGGATCTCATAGTTCTCCCAAATACAGACGACCTCTCTTGGGCTCCAGCCTCCATAAATGGCGCCACCATTCAACCACTTCAATAAGGCAGAAACTGAATGTCACCATGATTCATGTTTCTTGCCTTACTCTTCTTTGACTTCCTCAAAGCACTTTGTCCTTTCTAATACAGGGGTTCTGCCCATGCCAATCCCTCTATCTGGTCCACCCACACCCACCTTCCCCACTCATCCCTTGGATCTCTGCTCAAATGCCAATGCCATGTGAAAAAGTTCCCTGACCACCAAACACACTAACTGGGTCAAGACCATTGAACCTTACGATATAGTGAGCATATCTGGATTTTGTCCACTTAGATAATTCCACAAGGTATGAACAGAGTTTTATGAATGAATAAATGACTAAAAAAATCATTCATTCTTGACTTGACTACAAATCTCTAATCTATTCTCAACCAGTTCCCTTGTGGAATTTGAGGCAGGTGATGGGACTCAACCATGCTTCCTCTGGGCTCAAATGTCTATGGTTTTCACTAGCCAAACCTATAATGGCAGACACTGATTCCCTAGAACCTTCTATACTAGAGCTTTTTTTTTTTTCATAGACTTGTTCATGAATCTTGTTATATGGCCTTCTCTTTACTCATTTTATGTATTCTGATACTTCAAAATATACAGGACATAATGCGGGTCATAAAGTATACATTTAGATGCAGTTGGTCCTGTACTAAAGAAGCTGTTGATCTTAAATGGTCCAATCTTTTAATAGCAGGTTCTGATTCTTCCAGCCCCTGTTAAGAGGTTTTCTGTCAGATTTGTGTATCTGAATTAAGGTTTTGGTTTTCCTGAAGACTTAGTGATTCTTATTAAGAATGGGAAAGGCAAAGGACCATACAATGCACAGCTCCCAGAACATTTGGTATCAGCTGGGCGTAGTGGCACATGCCTGTAACCCCAGCACTTGGGAACTAAGGCAGAAGAATCATTAGCTTAAAGTCATTCTAAGGTTTGTAATTAATTCTAGAGCAGCCTTAAATGTGTATCAAAATAAAAAGAACAGGAAGAGAAAGAGGAGGAGGAGGAGGAGGAGGAGGAGGAGGGGGGAGGAGGAGGAGAAGGAGGAGGAGGAGGAGGAAGGGAGGAGGGAAATGGAGGGGAAAGAGGAGGGAAGGATGGAGAGGAGGGATGCTCAATATTAGCAACACCAAAACAAGGGCTAATGTTGGCAGGCATTGTGTCTTTCCTCAAATCACAACAGCAGACAACCAGGAATTGGGGGCAGGAGACGACATAATAATATCCACCAGCAGGACAGGTCAGAGCTCGTCACCTTGAACATTTCATCTTCATCATATGCATTAGTTAAGTTTCTTGTTGCTGTGATAAAATACCTAGGAAAGCAACTTAAAGAAAGAAGGGCTTTATTTAGGCTGGTCGTCTGATGCCCATCGTGGTGGGAAGGCATGTTGGCAGGAGCGTGTAGATGCCAGTCTCCCTGAATCCTTGGTGAGGAAGCTGAGAGAGATGAATGCTGGTGCTCAGCTCACCGCTTTCTTTTTTCCACTTTTCAGTCTGAGACCTCAGCCCACGTTTGGTGCCACCCACAATCAGGGTAATTCTTCCTGGCTCAGTTAACCCTCTCTGGAAACACCCTTATATACACACAGGGTGTGTCTCCTAATTGATTCAAATCCAGTTGAATTGAAAATGAGATTATCACTTCCTGCTTAATGACTAGCTGGCAATGTGTATGGTTGGCAATTGGAGTGCAAACATCTCCCTCCCCAAGTCTTTGCAAGTCTAGTGTGGAGCACATGGTTCTCTTGGTGATTGTATCTCTACAATGGGTCCACAGGGCCAATGGAGTTGGAAAGAGTCTTTTCTGAAAAATCTTTGTCAGTGATTTAACTTCTGATTTTCAAAATCAAGAATTTTGTTATCCACCATGTTTACTCTGCCCATGTGGACTTCAAGGAATTCTAAAACCAAAATTTAGTGTTTGAGTACAATAAATATATTAGTCTCTGCCATAGAATATGTGATATATTTCTTCTTCTTCTTTTCCTTTCAAAATTATATTCTGCTGCCATTAGTATTATTTTGCTATGTAGTCCACCCTGGCCTCAAATTAACACACACACACACACACACACACACACACACACACACACACACCGCCTAAGTCTTCCAGTGCAGCACTTACATAAGTTTTATTTATGTCTAATATCTCAAAACATACAGAATAGAGTTCACAAGTTACAAATTTTGAATATAACTGGCCCTATCTCTGGAGAGCCTTAGGCCTGGGCTAGCCAAACCTGTAATCATAGATTCTGGTCAGGGGACTTTTTGTCAGATTCATGGATCTGGGTTAAGTCTTGGGTCTCCTGTAGGCTTGACAGGAAGCCAACAATCCATGATGTTGAGATGTTATTTGGCATCCTTTTCTCATGTGATGAGAAAGAGGAGGTGCTGTAAAGAGACCTCAACAAGGAGACAAGATGGTAGCTACAGAGATCAATCTCAGAAGGATGTCGAGAGCATAAGAAGACAAAACACACAGTAGTGAGAAAGACATTTGGGACCAATCATATTCGAATGCTTTCATCTTACAAATTAATGGGAATCAAGGCTGCTTGGACAGAGAAAGGAATGGATTAAATGCTGGAGCTTTATGGGCTCATTGAATGACATTCTTACTCCTCATTTGACTTTGAGAACCTGTTTTAGTTACAGTTTCTATTGCTGTGATAAAAGACCATGACCAAAAGCAAGTTGGAGGAAGAGTTTATTTGGCTCCCATATCCTGAGTCACAGTCCATTGATGAAAGCCAAGGCAGGAACTCAAGGCAGGAATCAGGAAGCAGACACTGAGACAGAAGCCATTGAGGAACACTGCTCACTGACTTGCTCAGCAAGCTTTCTTATATCAGCTAAGACCACTTGCCCAGGGGCAGCACTGCCCCCAGTGAACTGGGTCCACCCACATTAATCATTCATCAAGAAAATGCACTGCAGACTTCTATAAGCAAATCTTATAAATCATAGGAGGCATTTTCTCAGTTGAGAGTCCCTCTTCCAGAATGATTATAGCTCTTATCAAGTTGACATAAAACTAACACGCACAGAGCCAATTCAGAGAGAGAGAGACAAACATTAGGCAAACAGATAAAAAATGTCAACTTCACTAGCAATGGAGTTATACTGGACAAGCTCAGTGCTTGCCAAATATGCTCCTAGGATTAGGCATGCCAGCTCAGTCACTGGCAGTAGTAATCACCACAGCTCCTGCTCACAGTCATCAGTCCCACCACACTTCTGTAGGACCAAGACAAACAGAAAACCACTTTCCTTGCAGGCAGCTGATTTTCAGAGAGAAAGGGAAAATGTGCAGGGGGCCTGGATTCCAACCCCAATCAGAAGACCATTCCTCCTTCAGAAGAAAGAAAGACCACGACAGTGACAGGAGACACTAGCGTGAAGACTGAGAACACAGAAGGGAAAAATATCAAGAATCAGGACCACCCATGAGTGCTACAGCGGTCATGAATCCAGCAGGGGTGATTCTAGTTGCACATGTTTACTTTCAGGGAAAATATACACAGAAGGGTGATAGCCATGGATTGTTTGCAGAGTAATGCAAATGCCTCAATAATGAGAGCACATGGCATTGTACTGGGACAGGTCAGTGTGGCTCCCATGGCTTCCATCAGAGACATCCTGTCTTAGTTAGGGTTTCTATTGCTGCGACAAAACACCATGACCAAAAAGCAAGTTGGGGAGGAAAGGGTTTATTTGGGTTACACTTCCATATTGCTCTTCATCATAGAAGTGAGTCAGGACTGGAACTCAAACAGGGCAGGAACCTGGAGGCAGGAGCTGATGCAGAGGCCCTGGAGGAGTGCTACAGATTGATTTGCTCTCCATGGCTTGCTCAGCCTGCCTTCTTCTTTTTTTTTTATTTTACAATATAATTCAACTTTACATATCAGCCATAGATTCCCCCGTTCTCCCCCCTCCCGCCCCGCCCCCCTCCCCACCCCCACCCCCCATTTCCATCTCCTCAGGGCAAAGACTCCCCCGAGGATTGAGATCAACCTGGTGGACTCAGCCCAGGCAGGTCTAGTCCCCTCCTCCCAGGCTGAGCCAAGTGTCTCTACTAAGCCCCAGGTTTCAAACAGCCAATTCATGTATTGAGCATAGGACCCGGTCCAACTGCCTGGATGCCTCCCAAACAGATCAAGCCCATCAACTGTCTCACCCATTCAGAGGGCCTGATCCAGTTGGGAGCCCCTCAGCCATTGGTTCACAGTTCATGTGTTTCCATTCGTTTGGCCACTTGTCCCTGTATTCCATCCATCCCTGGTCCCAACAACTCTTGCTCACATAAACCCTCCTCCTTCTTGCCGATTGGACTCCCGGAGCTCCACCCGGGGCCTGATCGTGGATATCTGCATCTAGTTCCCTCAGTCACTGGATGTGGTTTCTAGCACGACAATTAGGGTGTTTGGCCAGGGTAGGTCAGATCGGGCCATTTCTCGACTATTGCCAGCAGTCTATTGTGGGGGCATCTTTGTGGATTTCTGTGGGCCTCTCTAGCACTTTGCTTCTTCCTATTCTCATGTGGTCTTCATTTACCATGAACATTCCTTGTGTTCCCTCTCTGTTCTTGATCCAGTTGGGATCTCCTGCTCCCCCAAGTTCTCTTTCCCTCGCCCCTCGCCCCTCACCCCTCATTACCCCCACTCACGTCCAGACTGTTCATGTAGATCTCATCCATTTCTCCGTCATTGGGTGATCCCCGTGTCTTTCTTGGGGTCCTGTTTTCCAGGTAGCCTCCCTGGTGTTGTGAGTAGCCGTCCAGACATCCTTGTTCCACAACTAGTATTCTCCTATGAGTGGGTACATACCATGTTTGTCTTTCTGAGTCTGGGTTACCTCACTCAGGAGGATTTTTTCTAGATCCATCCATTTGCCTGCAAACCTCATGATGTCATTGTTTTTCTCTGCTGAGTAGTATTCCATTGTGTATATGTACCACAGTTTATTTATCCATTCTTCGGTTGAAGGGCATCTAGGTTGTTTCCAGGTTCTGGCTATTACAAATAATGCTGATATGAACATAGCTGAGCAAGTGCCCTTGTGGTATGATTGAGCATTCCTTGGGTATATGCCCAAGAGTGGTATAGCTGGATCTTGGGGGAGATTGATTCCCAATTTTCTAAGAAAGCACCATATTGATTTCCACAGTGGCTGTACCAGCTTGCATTCCCACCAGCAGTGGAGGAGAGTTCCCCTAGCTCCACATCCTCTCCAGCACAAGGTGTCCTCAGTGTTTTTGATCTTAGCCATTCTGACTGGCGTAAGGTGGTATCTCAGAGTTGTTTTGATTTGCATTTCCCTAATGATTAGGGATGTTGAGCAATTCCTTAAATGTCTTTCAGCCATTTGTGTTTCCTCTGCTCAGCCTGCCTTCTAATAGAACCCAGGACCAGCAGTCCAGGGATGGCCCCACCCACAATCACTAATTAAGAAAATGTCCTACGGTGGGATCTTCTGGAGGCATTTTCTCAATCGAGGCTTCCTCCTTTCAGATGACTCTAGCTTGTGTTGAGTTGACATAAGACTATCTAGCACTCACTCCATAGCCCCAATGTAAGGATGCATGGGGCTTGGAGGTTGAAGAGGCTCTGCTACCCACAATCAACTAGCTGTGACAATACTAGTGTCACAATGGCAGCATAAACACATTTGATTGCCCCTAGGCACTATTTATCTTTACCAGGCTCTACAGCCTTGGTGATGATGGGCAAAGGATGAGGAATCAGGACTGTGGAAGAGAGAATCCAGGATGCAATGGGCTTCACTTAGCAGCTGAACAGCGTCTGGCCCAAACAGAAAGTGCTAGAAGAAGCTAGTGATTTCGATGCCTAGAATTGTAGAAACTCAGGAACAGCGGTGGCGGTGTATAAATGAGGAACACAGAGCTAGCGTCCCAGAGAGCTTAATATTCTTCTTCTAAAAACTGTTCAGTGTATTGTTGACTTCAAAGAGTGAGAAGGACAGGAGACTTAAGGCTTAAGTTTCATTCTGTCATCATTAGCTCTCATTCAGTCTTTCATGTATGAAATCTCTGCAAGTCAGGGCAAGGTGCTACCCTGGGTGTTCTCCCTATAATTACTAACCTTAAAGACAGCCCTATGCAAGGAAGTAACTGGAAATTAAAATATCCTGATGTAAAATTTAGAGTGGATTAGACAACTTTATGATCTATGGATCTGGAATGAAATTATAGAGTAGGAATAGTCTTAGAACGCAAGTGTAGAATACCATGGGATCTTGAAACATGGGTTTGTACAAGAATGAACTGGACCTAACTCCACTAACATCATGTTTTGATGTGACTATTTAACTCTGTCATTATGGAAAGGTTCTGTGTAATTTGTGAGGTGCCTTGCAGGTAAAGGGTGACTGTTCCACCTGGAAAGGTGGCTGCACAAAAAAAAAATATGTTTTAATAACTGGCTTAGGGTAGAGCATCTAGGTCCTTTCCTTCAAAAAAGACACACAGGGTCTCACCATGTGAAGAGGAAGGTGAGACTAACACTAACAGACGGGAATCAATGCAAAATCCAACAGAATCGTACCTTGCATAGGTAATCCCCTAGAAATGACTACAAAAGTTCCACATATTGTCCAGAAGTTTCACGTTGTTAAATGTGTTATTGTTTTAAAGTGATATAGAAGCACTAGCTTCAAATTTTTTTAACAAAAAAGTTTTTGCTCAACTTTGAGTTTTATGGATATTTTAGTAAAACCAAAATACCTATTTAGTAATCAGTGGCGAGATCGGTGGAGATGTGGAGGAGGCCAGTAACGGCACCTCATTCCACTAGGGCATATTCTTTGACACTCGAGTTGCATCTGCAGTTTGTGGGGAACCTTCACATATATAGTTTCAAGTAAGTCTTCCAACGCAACTGTGCTCCAGCCACTCACTACTCCTGTTCTTTCGAGAGGGACTCTTGGTGACAGATGCATGATAAAGAGAACTGAGAAGAGTAACTCCATCCCCCAGCTCTAACAGGATTACCCAAGTTGGTATGGAATTAATCAGAAACAGCCTTGAGTTTTTTCTATTAAAAAAACCCAAACACAAAACCTAAACTAAACAAACAAAAAGAGTAAGTATGTAAAGTCAGCTGTTAATCTGAAACCTGGAGGATGATGGTAGCATTTAGGATGCACTCTCTTAACAGAGGAATCCAAAGGCAATCTATACTAACCTCTGAATCGGACAGAGCAATCTTAAGGGGTACAGGGCGCTGCCATTATTAGTTAAAGTCCAAATTGATTAAGCAAATTAGTTTCTGGGCTCCTCAATGTCTTTAGAAAGAAGAAAGGTGAAAAAACTGGTGTTGGAAATTAAGTGGAGCTAAAAATTCTACTCAAAGACAAAGGCATGATGCATGTGAGCCCAGGAAGATTAGAGATTTTATTTGTGTGAATTTCTTTTCATATAAAAGGAGAAGGCTAGCCCCCAGGAATTTTCTGCTACCCTGCCAGATGAAAAACCCCGTGTTTGACAGTTAGAAAAATGACCCCAATGCCCTTTGCAGAAGTATTCTTGAGTGACCTGTGTTGTAAGTGAATGCTGCTGTGATGTGTGAAACAGAACCCAGAGCTGCTTCCTGTGATTCACAAGTGAGTCTGCCTGCAGAAGTAGTTACAGAAACCAGGAGCTCAGTCTGGAGGGAAATAGCAAGAGCACTGGTCAGGAATCAGTGTAGGGGCATTCAGAAGTACAGTGCATCACAAAGGACCTGCTTGCAGACCAAGGAGGTCTGCCCTTGAGCTTGGAGTACCAGTCATGTTAGAAAAACAGTTGTGAGTGACTTGATCAAGTTATTGGAAATATCTGAATGGAGTACT
This sequence comes from Peromyscus attwateri, assembly GCA_902168425.1. Taxonomy (NCBI): domain Eukaryota; kingdom Metazoa; phylum Chordata; class Mammalia; order Rodentia; family Cricetidae; genus Peromyscus; species Peromyscus attwateri. The sequence continues at coordinate 35,008 of CABHPP010060527.1, forward strand.
GGCACATTTTATAAAATAAATATTTGAAAAATGTAAAAGCCATTTAGTACATAGTCAAGTCAATCTATTTAAGTAATGTCTGAAGCCAGGTAACATTTGCTTTTCCATGCAGTATTGGAGGTCCCAGGTGTCACACACCCGGCTGTCACTCATTTGGTTCTTTGGTATATACTGGAGGCACTGCCATTATAAGAATAGTTTCTTTTTTTTTTTTTTAAGGTTGGAGTCAAAGGTATAGGGTGTTTGGAGTCTTCAAGTTCTTAGAGAACTTTTTTTCCATTTTGATGATGTTTGTGAAGAAGGCTTGAGCAAATTTCAGGACGAAGAACAGGACGAGCCAGGAAGGAAAGATGGGGGGAGGGGGCGGGGTCTGAAGAGATGTGACCATAGGGATGGAAGAGAAATCCCTACAGAAGGTCAGATCTGCTGAGCACTTACACTGCACTCTATACCATGAAAAATGCTCGTTGTCCACATCATGGGATAGTGACCAGTGGAGTTACAGGAGTTCTTAGCACACCCCTTGTATCCAGCAAAATCTGTTTGTCCTTTGTGGAAGCTGCTACTGTTTTTAAGCAAAGAGCACCATAATTTCATATCTGTGTTATCTTTTGGATTAGAGTAAAATAATTTTGGAGGTGGCCGGGTGTGGTGGCATTTGGGAGATTGTGCAGGAGGGTTGAGAGTTGTAGGGCTACGGGACAAGACCCTGTCTCAAAAAGACAAAACAAACAAACAAACAAACAAAACACAAATAAGACACTGCATACAAGGAGGCTATTCCTAGCAATTTGCATGTTTATTTATGAGATTGAGATAAAATAATGGACTGTATGTCTTTTAATATTAAATGAAATAGTAGGTTAGTCAGGGATAAAAGGCTAGGTCAAAAATTGCAAATATTACAATCTACCATACTAACAAGTCAGAGAAAATGATGCCACATGATTATATCAATTGGAACACTTGACAGAATTCAGTGTTCATTCATGACAAAAAATAAAAAGAAAGAAAGAACTCTGGCTGGGAAGATAGTTCATTATGTAAGACCACTTGGTGCACACCCTTGAGGACTTGAGTTAACATAGCCAGAAGCCACATAAAAGCCCAGTGGTAAGATTTGTGCCAAGAATTCCAATGCTGGGGTCCTAGGGGCACAGAGACAGTCAGATCCTGGGGATTTGGCCAGCAAGTCTATCTGAAACAGTGAGCTCTAGGTTAAATAAGATCTATTTCAAAAAATAAAAATAAGGTAGAGGGGCTGAAGAGATGGCTCAACCATTAAGAGTATACATTTCTTTTGAAGAGGACCCAAATTTGATTTCCAGCACCCATGATGGACAGCTTACAACTGTTTGTATCCTCAACTATAGGGGATCTAATGTCTCTGGCTACCACAGGCACCAACACTTATGTACAACCCCCCATACACAAACACATATAGACACACATACACACAATTTTTAAATAATAATGATAAATATTTTTTAAAATGAGGTGGAGAGAAATAGAGGAAAATATTCAACATCAACCTCTGGCCTCTACATGTTCACACATGAGTGCAAACAAGTATGCATGCACACATGTGCACACAGACAATTTAAAAAATAAAAATAATTTTAAAAATTGAAATCCTCTAAGGAAACTAGGAACTTTCTTCAGTCTGATGAATTGAATTTCCAAAAACTGTAGCTACATGATGAAAAACTGACTGCTTGCTTCCTAAAATTTTGGAACATGGAAGGAAGAATGTAGATGTAACCGACCGCCTTATTAAATAAGAAACACAGAGCCAATGTAAAGGTGAAAGCCCAAGAGGTCAGAGCCAGAAGCTTACCCGCTTTCCGCCAGCTAGCTTCTCCCGCCAAGAGAGCTCTCCGAAAAGGGAGTTTCTTCCTGTGCGGTTGTCTTATAAGGAGTCCTGTTTCTTCCTTCTCATTGGTTATAAACTAACTACGTGGCTGTCTCGTCACAGTCTCTCTGTACAGACCTCCCGAGTCTTCTATGGTTGGTATTGAGATCAAGGGTGTGTGTCTCCAATGCTAGCTGTATCCTTGAACACACAGATATCTACCTAGCTCTGCTTACCAAGTGCTGGGATTAAAGGCGTGCACCACCACCGCCCTGGCTTTCGCTATGGCTTGCTAATAGCTCTGACCCCTAGGCAACTTTATTTATTAACGTACAAATAAAATCACATTTCAGTACAAATAGAATACCACTATATCTCCCCTCTTCTAATTTAATAAAAAGAAAAAAAAAGGAAAGTTGTAACTAATATAAGAAAAACTATATACAAAAGTACAATAACTATATACAATATATACAAGTGATGAAAACCTAAACAATGTCTAGTCCATTTGTATTTGACAAATTCAGAGAAAATAATTCCATTACTTATCTTATTTTTATAAGTCCAAAATGTACCTAATTCACTTTCTATCTTAACTAATTTTCAACTATAACTAATTAAACTTCAACTATAACTAACTAATCTTCAACTATAATTAATTAATCTTTAAATATAACTAATTAAACTTCGACTATAACTAATCTTCAACTCCCTCAGAAACCCAAGAAGGAAATAATATTACCTAACAAAAATAAAAACAGGAAGTGCAAGTAAGCAGCTTCCAAAAAATTGTGAGTTGACAGAAACAGCCAGCCGCCTGGACAGTCACCTGAGGTTTCTCCGCAGTGTTGGGGCATCATCTTCAGCCTATAGGCTTAGCGTATCTGACAGACTCATTTGTGAAGTAGGATGTACACAAGTTCAACAGTTCAACCTCACCTTGGGTGAGAGCAGTCCATGTACCAGAAATACCTGAATTCCACTAGTGTCATGTCCTGATTCAGGATTTTAAATTCTGGAAATTGTTGATGGTTTTTTAATCCAGCTGTCCATTCTTCTTGACCGTGTATGTGTGGCTTCATCTCAGCATCCCGTTCTTCTCCACATCCCTCTATTAAATGCCAGTCTGCTATTGAGAGGCGTGAGCTTAGTTACTCTTCAAGAATAACTGTTTCAGCTGCTGTTCCATTGCACATCAGAAGCCATCGGCCCACTGCCTGTTCAGCTGCCTTCGAAGGAAAGGGCACTGTACCTTTTCCGGATTGCAAAGGCCACTTCAGGGATGGTGCCATATTGTCCTGGCCTCAGGAGATGCCTTTTGATAAAGCCATAACCACACTTACTTTGGCAAGAATCAGTAGTCCTTTGTTTCACGTCAGTCCATTTTGTCCTGTTGTCAGCAGTAGATTCGAGGATACTTTGTTGTCCAGTGGCTAACATTTGCCACAATGAAAGTTAACTCCATATGCAGTTTCTTCAATGCCCATATTCTCTCTGAAGTAGTTTGGTACTGCCAGGAGCCGACATGTCTCATAGTCATAACAAAAAAGAAAAATTTTCTAAGTTATTAAAACATTTTAAATGCCATATTCTGTAGATCTCTGAAGGGTTTGAAGATGACCTGTCTATCTAATATATATCTGCTCAATCTTAAAAATATACCTAACATGACTACAAGTTCTATTGTAACGTCTAACTGCTAACTTTCATTTCTTTATATCCTAATAGTTGGTAATAACATTCAAGAATCAATAATCTGCATTATTTTGTTAAATGAATGGTATAAGTACAATTAGAAATAAACATATAGCATTTCCTAATAATATCAATTTCAATATATATAATTTGTATACAATATAAAACAATCCAATCCAATGTAAAGTATTTAAAACTAATAATTGTCTTTTTCTTTTTCTTTTTTTTTTTTTAAACAAGAACCTTAAATCTAACCTCCTTTGCTTAGCCCTTTTCCTAACCCTTGATAACCAGTTGTAACTAACCCCTCTAAACAATGAAAATTATCCCAGACCCAAAAACCCATTAAAAGACCAAAAAACCACCCGTCCCACACCACCTCTTTGGGAACGTGGGCGTCGTATTCTTAAAATTGCTTCCTGCTGGGTATGGGCGAAGGTATCTTTATTCTGAAAAGAAAAATTTTAGGTTAATTGTCAAATTCTAGGAAAGGTAACTATATCCTTCGTTATCCAGTCTGTGTATAATACCAAAGTTCAGGATTTATCTCAAGTCCTTATTCAAGTAGTCTTTGAGACTGGATCATCTCAGTCAGCAGCGGTCCTTAGGAGGAGTTTGTCAGCTCAGTGATATTATTATTGTCCACGTGGAATTGTTGTTGTTGTGGGGCCCCATCTTCTTCCTGGAGACTTCAGTTGATGTTAGGCCTGGCCATGATTTCCTGCAGAAAACTAATAAGAGACTCGAACACAAAGACATATATGCAGCTAATTGAAGCCTTTTTTCTTTCTAGAATTAGTTAGTACTCTATATGACCATTCATATCTTAACAGTTTAAAATGTATATCTATCTATCTATCTATCTATCTATCTATCTATATATATATATAAATCTTATAAATTTTGATATAAAACTCATACTCTAAGAAAAGTTTAAAGAATCAGAATAGAATCAAAGATTGAGATTAGTAATAGAATAGTCCCTTAATTAATTTGGCTTTTTATTTTGTCTGTCCCATAGCAGAAGATGGCTCTTCTTCTGGCATGATACAGAGAGTTTGCATTTTCCTTTTTTAACAACATGCTTGAGTTTAAAGAAGGAGAGAGCCATTCTCCAACTCCAAAGTCAGCTTTAAATTTTAATTGAACTGGGACTATTAGAAGATCAAGTGTTAAATTTCTTCAGAGAAGAGTAGAAACAAACATTTAGGAAGACTTATGAAATTTTTTAGATGATATACCAATAGGCCATTTTACTCTGTGTCCTGGGATAGATGGTTTGTCCCTTTTCTTCACTTGTCTCATTTGTCCAGTGTTCTTCAGATTCCTTAGGCTTCATTCTCCTAAAAGACAAAAACAGAAACCTTTCCCCAAGACTAATTTTGGGGATGTTTCTTTTTGACAAGTTATTATCTGATTAAATGAAAAAGCATGTGTTAATGGTATAAGTTAGTTTAAATTGGATGTTCATGCTGGTTGATGAACTACCACCTCCTCTAATTAAGAGGTTTCTTGTTCAAATCGAACCTTTATCAATTTTGATGGTACCCACAGCTTATCTTCTCCTGTAGAAACAAAAGCAAAACCTCGTCCCCAACGTAGCACATACCCTGGTTTCCATTCCGAGGTCAGCACATCCTTAAAGTATATAGGCTGATTTAATTCTGTAGTTTTTTCTATTATCCAATGTCTCTCTGCAGCTGTTGTTCCTTTCTCATTGGCATTGAGAAAATTCAAAGTTAATAGAGCATTATGCAGTCTATTTCTGGGGGTTTTTGTTACCCCTTTCTGTTTGTTTAGCATATCCTTTAGAGTTCTGTTTGATCTTTCTATAACTGCTTGACCTGTAGGATTATGTGGTATTCCTGTAATATGCTTTATATCGTAATAAGCAAAAAACTGCTTCATTTTAACAGAGACGTATGATGGAGCATTGTCAGTTTTGATTTGTGCAGGTATACCCATGATGGCCATAACTTCTAGCAAATGAGTGATTACAGAATCAGCTTTTTCAGAATTCAAAGCAGTTGCCCATTGAAATCCTGAATAAGTATCGATTGTATGGTGTACATATTTCAATTTTCCAAATTCTGCAAAGTGAAACACGTCCATCTGCCAGATTTCATTCCTCTGAGTACCCTTTGGGTTACATCCTGCTGGTAATGGCGTCTGATTATAAAAGGAACAAGTAGGACATTTCTTTACTATTTCTTTGGCTTGTTGCCAGGTTATGGAAAAATCCTTTTTTAAACCTTTACTATTGACATGATGTTTTTTATGAAATTCTGAGACCTCCAGCACATTTCCTATCAATAATTTATCAATCTCATCATTACCTTGTGCTAGAGGGCCTGGCAGACCAGTATGAGATCGAATGTGAGTTATATATAAAGGATGACTCCTTTTCCTGATGGTATCTTGTAGTTGAATAAATAGTGAAGTTAATTCTGAAGCATCAGGGATAAATTCCGCAGTCTCAATATGTAATACCACTCTTTCAGCATACTGAGAGTCAGTTACTATGTTGAGAGGTTCTGAAAAATCCATTAATACCAACAGAATAGCATACAATTCTGATTTTTGAACTGAATTATAAGGACTTTGAACCACTTTACTCAAATTTTCTGATTTGTAACCTGCTTTTCCTTGTTTGTTGGCATCCGTATAAAATGTACGAACTCCAGATATGGGTTTTTCGCGTACAATTCGAGGCAAGATCCAATCAGCTCTCTTTATAAGATCAATTCTATC
>CABHPP010060531.1:0-14058 GCA_902168425.1 Peromyscus attwateri
AAAAAAAAAAAAATAACACAAGGTGTATAGGGGCATAATGTTCCTGCTGTTATATGCTATGGCTTTGTTTTCTACTTTATTATAATTGAATCCAAAAGAAGAAGAAAACTGGACACAGTCAGAAGCCCCCTGCAATGGCAAAACTGGGGGACAAAGTTGCTTCGTAATGTCATATGCAAAGATGTTGGCACACATTGTAAGTGCTGATTTTAGTTAAAGAAACACAGGCCTGTCCCTGCACCAAGCCTTATAAAGGGAAGGTGGGATACTAATTTGATGCAGTCTTTCAAATGAGAACATGATTGTGATTGAAAGGTTTTCTTTTGTGAAATGTATCACTGTTTCCCCATCCTTGGCTGCAGTCTGCCGGGTGAGTGTCGCTTGTTTCTGCAGATTCAGACTATGTTTGGCTGGTAAGCGTAGGAACCTACCCACTCCGACCTCACGTCCTCCCGACCGCATGTCACTCTTCAACCCCATGCTATGATCCTCAGTTTATCCACACATAACGCTTTGTTTGTTTTGAGACAGGACTTCACACTGTAGCCCAGGCTAGCCAGGAACTCACTACACAACCAAGACTGGCGTTGGATTCACAACAGTCCTCCTGTGTCTGCCTTTTAAGCACTGGGATTACAGGCATGAGCCATCATGTCTGGTTTTGTATGTTTGCCCAGTGCTTTTCATTAGAGCATGAGAATGCCCTAGGATATAAGCACCCAGTCTTTGTGCAGTTGATGTGTGTTGGCCCCAATATCTGCAGTTTCTACACCTGGGGTCTTGACGAACTATGGTCGGAAAACACTTGGGAAATAAGATTGCATCTGTACTGAACCTGTACTGAATTTCTTGTCATTGTTTCCAAGACAATACAGTAGCAACTGTATCAGACTTACATTGTGTTCGGTGTTGAAAGCAATCTAGAGGAGAGTTGAAATTTACAGGAGACTATGTGGAGGTTATATACAAATAAGCGGCTGTTTTATATACAGCCTTGAATAGCCATGGGTGTTGGTATCTGGGGGTCTTGGACTCTGTTCTATGGATACCAAGGGAGGACTGTGTGTTAGAAGTGTACAGTCTTCTGCTGGGTACCCAGCTTGATTTTTCTCAGGTAATGGAAGTACTTGGCTGGTTTGAGTGGTCGTATCTAGTGGGACACACATGCTGGGTCTCAGGTTTATTAACAGAGCATACCAGATCTCACAGTGCAGTAGGTATCAAAGAATGGATTATGGTATGCCCCACCCCTCTCTCCCTTCTTCAGTATTTACTTCTTCTCATTACTGACGGGCATGAGCTTGGCTGAACTCACATTGGAGAGGGTAGTACGAGGACTGTGGGGAAACTCTCTTTCAAAGAGAGCATCAGAGCCAGGCATGACGGTCCCTGTCTGTAATTGCCGGACCAGGGAGGCAGAGGCAGGAAGGTTGGGAGTACAAGGCCAGCCTGTGCTGTGTAGAAAAATCCAAGACAGTCTGGGTTACCTGAGATCTTGTCTAAACAAAACCAGCAAAATAGAGAATCATTTCCAGCAGAGGCTCTTTCACCGTTTGAATCATCAGGTTCCTTGTGTCAGCCCCTCCCCTCCCAGCTTTGAGGCTGGGGCTCTGGGTAGGACTTCTCCCTGTGACCTAGGCCCACCTGTGTTGTAGTAATTGCCCTCATGTTATATCATCCTTGCTATTATGCTATGTTTCTCAGGTATCCTCTAGAAACTCTCCCAGGAGCTCTTCCTTCTGAGCCTATTTCATAAGTCAGGGTTCTCTAGAAAAACAGAACGGGTAGACGGTGTCGATTTCTATATAAACAGGATTTGTTCAGAGTTATGGTCCGACTGTTCCGACTATGGCTGTCTCCTGACAGTCAAAGAATCCACTAGTTGCTTGGTCCATGAGACCACTTGTCTCAGCTGGTCTTCAGGAGATGCCGGAATCCCTGAGAAGTAGGTTCTAAGACCAGTGGAGGAATAAACTTGCCAGCAAGAGTTGGGGGCAAGCAGGCAAAGAGCAAAGAGCTCCCTTCTTCCATGGTCTTTATATAGGTCAGAAAGTGTGGCCCAGATTTAAGAGGGATCTTCAGTCAACAAATCCCTCACAGGTGTACCCAGCAGCTTAGGGGTTAGTTAATTCCAGATAGAGTCAAGTTGACAACCAAGAATAGCCATCATAGAGTCCCTCATTTTAGCTCAGTTTTCTTGGTTGATATTCAATGTCAGTACATCTGGGCTATTCAAGTTCTCTTCTCTTCTCTTCTCTTCTCTTCTCTTCTCTTCTCTCCTCTCCTCTCCTCTCCTCTCCTCTCCTCTCCTCTCCTCTCCTCTCCTCTCCTCTCCTCTCCTCTCCCCTCCCCTCCTCTTCTCCCCTCCACTTCCCGTCCCTCTTCCCATCATCCTCCCCTTCCTTACTCTCCCCTCTTTTTGCAGTACTGAAGCGCAAACCTTGGACTTTGTACATGCTGCCATTTAGCTGTACTCCCAACCCCAGCACAGCACAGTAACTCTTTAGACATGTGATAGAGAACTAAAGATACCATCTGGAAGTATACACAAGACCTGGCACTAAGTATACCTCAGTTAGTGGTAGCTGATTGCCTTTGTTATCATTATCGTCAACATCCAGTTCTGACCTTAATATCTTATGCTCCATAATCTACATAAAGTCTCAACTGCTCCTCCCTCTCACTCTCCCTCCTTCTCTGAGGGTAGAACCTAGGGCCCTATACATGATAGACAAGCACTTTTAAATAAGTTACCCCTGAAGTATTTCAAAGATTTGTGCCAACAGTTCCAAAAGCTCAAGAATAGAGTCTGTGGTGGTTTGAATGACAATGCCCCCCATAGGCTCATATGTTTGCATGAACTGTTTGAGAATTGTTGGAGTAGATGAAGGGAAGCCTTATTGTTGGGAGTGTGTCACTGAGAAGTTTTAAAGTTTTAAAAGCCCACATCAGGCCCAGTGTCTGTCTGTCTGTCTGTCTGTCTCCCTCCCTGACCCCTTTCTCTGCCTGCTGCCTGTGGATCAGAATGTAAAGCTCTCAGCTACTGCTCTAGCTCCATCCCTGTCTGCTTCCTGCCATGATGTTTATGGACTAACCCTCTAAATTGGTAATAGGCCCCCAATTAAATACTTCCTTTTTATGAGTTGCCTTGGTCATGGTGTCTCTTCACAGCAATAGAACAGTAATTAAGACAGTGCTACAAGTTTAATTTCTTGAATTATGTGTCTGATGCATTCCGTTTTCCATTTTTTTAAAAATGTGTTTTTGTTTTGTTGTTTGCTTTTTATTTATTTGTTTTGATGCTAGGGACAGAACCCAGGCTCTCATGTGTGCTCAGTAAACACCCTTCCCATTAGCTTTTTTGTTTTGTTTTGTTTTGTTTTGTTTTGAGAGAGAGTCTCACTAAGTTTCCCAGGATGACCTTGAGTTTATGAACTACTAGAGGAGTTGGGATTATAGGCCTGTGCTGCCAAGCATAGATCAACAAAATACTTCTGTCTTTAGACCCCTTTGCTCTTACAGCACATTCTGGGGCTCTGAAAAACAAACCTCATTTCTGGGAAGCCTACCCTTTGTTCTGTGAGCTATAAAAAAGAAAGACGGGTCATGTTTGGAACGCACATGGCTGTTATTTAGTAATACAGAGAGAAATATAAAACATAGTTTATGATAATCAGTTGACAAGATCTAGAATTATTACCTGGGAGACAGGCCTTTGGGCATGCCTGTGGACTGTTATTTTGGGATTAATTGAGGTAGGAAGATGCACCCACTATGGATGGCACCATTGCCTGTGCTGGGATCCGGGACTGTAAAAGAAAAAGAGCTGAGCACAGTGTTTATCTCCCTCTATTTCCCTACTGTGGATGCAGTGTAGACAGCTGCTCCAAGCTCCTGCTGACATGATTTCTCCATCATGATGGGCTGCTCCCTGGCACTGTGAACCAAAACAAATCCTTCTTTGAGTTGCCTTTGCCACGTAATTTTTTGACAGCAACAAACAACCACCCTGCTCAGTTGGTTTGTTCCGTGAGGTCTCTTGTAGGAGGGATTGGAAGTAGCAGAAAGCTGTGCCATCAAGTGTTACATTTTGATTTCTCTCCTCTTATCTTGGCTCAAGTTACTTTGAATCCTTTTTTCTCTGCTTAATCACATCCTCTCTTCTGCTTCAGTCAACTAGATAATTATGTGTATCCTAACTTGGAGCCTTCAAGTGTTGTTTTGTTCTGGTAATACCGGCTAATAGGATTCTGTTTCCTAAAATCAATTTCCTGCTTTCACATCCTCTTTATAATGTCAGGGCCGAGGAAGTAATTATTTTAGCTGGTGACTCACTGTTGTTATTACCTCTTGAAGAGCTTTGTATCCCAAGTACCTAGCACCATCCTTTTGAGGAGCAGGCACTCAAAAGCAGTTGCTTAATCTTCTTGGGTCAAGGATTTCTGCTGTTTTAGGAAACGGGGTCCTTCAAACGACTTCCTCTTAGGATGATGTGAAGTGGGTGGTTAGGACCCGAAGCATGGCTCAGACTGTCTTAAAAATAAATAGCGTTCTGAGTCAGGAGTGGTGATGTACAGCTGTCATCTCAGCACTCAGGAGGTAAATGTAGGAAGATCAGGAGTTCAAGGGCATCTTCTGCATGGTTCTAGGCCAACCCTCCTGGACAATGTGAGACCATGTCTCAAAAACAACAACACAAACAACAACAAAACTTCCAAGCCATTTGGTGTGATCCACACCTGTGTGTTATTTCCACACTGGGGAAATTAAGACAAGAAGATCACGTGGGTGAGAGCAACCCAGGCTGTAGAGTGAGTTCCAGACCAGCCCTCTGAGACCTCAGAACAAGACAGTTTTCTGCCATCATTCATTATCAAGTCACCTCTTCCCAACACATAAATATGTATTATTGGGTTTTTTTTTTAAATCTTGACAATTTTTTGAAAATATACAATATACGCTACACTGATCATGTGCTTGTTCGAAACAAAACAGTGCAAATTCCTCCATGGATTTCGTTTGTTTTGAGGTAACTGTCACTGTGTAGACAGTTTTGGCTTCAGACTCAGCCTCCTCTCCCTGAGCCTTCAAGTGCTAGGGTTACAGGTGTGGTGTATTGTCATCTCTTCCCAATGAACATGTCAAGGATGAAAAAAGTGACCTTCCTCCTTCCTGCTCCATAAGTGGCTCAGAATCACATTGAATCAGTTGAGCCTGTAGAACTCAAGATGCTGTTTTTCTATTTGTTCTTAGCCTACCTGTGTGGGTGCAATGGAAGCCTGTGGTCCCTTGAGATGATCAGCTTCCTTTATTTCTTTATGTCTGCTAACATCATCTTACTATTTTCTTTTTTTATTATTATTTTTCTTTTTAGTACATTGGTGTTTTGCTTGCACGCATGTCTGTGCGAGGGTGTCAGATCCCCTGGAACTGGAGTTACAGACAGTTGTGAGCTGCCATGTGGGTGCTGGGAATTGAACCCCAGTCCTCTGGAAGAGCAGCCAGTGCTCATAACTGCAGAGCTATCTCTCCAGCCCCCATCTTACTAATTTCTAAGGGAAAAAAATGCAGCCTCATTATTCCCACAGAAAATACATCTGGACTGTCACTATTATTTTGGTAGATCAGATTGCACATCTCTCATACCTTCTGAATATGTATGGTACATGGTGCATAGGAGTCTGGTCCATAACCAGTAGCTTGGTGCTTCTGCAAGCATCATAGGCAACAAGAACCTCCATTTTCACAGGGCTTCACTTTTCTGGCCATGTCTGCTTTTCCTGTTTAATATCCCTTTTAATGCCAGAGCAAACTGGGGATGTGGCTCAGTACTTGCCTAGGGCACTGGGTTTGAGCCCAAGAACTACCAGGCAACCGCAAAGGTTTAGGTGAATAAATACTCAAATACAAAGTAAAGCATCCCATGCCAAAACAAGCCATGTGTCTTGAGAATTTCTCCAAAGCGGAAAAAGAAGCCCTAGAAGGGCCCAGAAATTAGAAATTGGGACAGTGAACCTTTCTGTTTGGGGACTAGAGGTGTAGCTCAGTTGTATAGCACTTGCCCGCTATGCTGGAGGCCCTAGGTTCAACCCCCAGGACTTCAAAAGGAAAAGAAAAAAAATCATCTGTCAAGTGCAACTATTGATAAGATCACAATTAGAAAATGTATATGATCATCAGAGAGGCTTCCTCCTGCAGCAGTTGGGAACAAATACAGAGACCCACAGTAAGATATGAGAGAGAGAGAGAGAGAGAGAGAGAGAGAGAGAGAGAGAGAGAGAGAGAGAGAGAGAGAGAGAGGTCGGGCGCACAGATCTCTAAAAAGGACAGCGCCATCAAATCCCTCCCCTCCAAGCTCAGGGAACCCTGTGGAAGAGGAGGTGGAAATAAGAACCAAAGGGGCTGGAGGACCGCAGGTGAACAGGGCCCCCTAAATCAACTGAGCAAAGCTCCTATGAGCTCACACAGACCAAAGCAGCAAGCACAGGCCTACACGGGTCTACACTAGGTTCTCCACTTAGATATTATGGCTTTCAGCTTCGTATTTTCATGGGACTCCTAAGTGTGTGAACAAGTGGGTCTCTGATTCTTGTGTCTGCTCTTGAGGCGTTTGCCACCATCCTTGAGTTGGTTTGCCTTGTCCAGTTTTGATGTGATGGTTTGTGTTCTATCGTAGTATATTTTACTTTCTTAGAAGCCTGTTCTTTTCTAATGAGAGACAGAAAGGGAGTGGATCCAGATGAGGGAGGAGGTGGGGAAGAACCTGGAGGAGTAGAGAAAGGGAAAAAACGAATCAGGATATATTGTATGAGAAAAGAATCAATTTTTAATAAAAGGGGGTGAAATACACAGAAAAAGAATAAGGACCAGTCAAGGAGATGTGAAATGAAAAAAAAAAGTAATTAGCTGGCAAAAAAGTATTGCTCCCATATTAGAATGTAGCCTAGTCAGTCCTCTTGGGGAAGGGTCTGTTCCTGCTTTGCATTTTATTCTCCAGTGAAGCTTACCTGCCCTTCATGCTAGCTCAACAAATATTGTTAAACTGAATGAAAGAAAGAAAGAGATGCATGTGCTCTTTGAATATTGTCTCTAGAGAAGACAGTCCAGCCTGATGCGTGCCTGCAAGCTCAGCACTAGGTAGGTAGGTGGAGACAGGAGGATTAGGAGTTCAAAGCCAGCCTGAGCTACATGAGACCAAAAAAAAAAAGAAAAAAAAAGGAGAAATGAGTAGTCCTAAGAAATAAATGCATCAAACTCTGCAAGGGGACATTTGTTGACATGAGTTTCCCATACAGTCCTGAGATCTGTGAAATGAAGAATTAGAATGATTTTGAGATTCAGAGTCACGGTGACTCTTTCTCCTCCTCGATCCTTCTTCTTTCCTGTCTTTCCCCAGATCGTAGATTATGCTCTTCTGTGTTTAACCAACATCAAGAGAAGCTGTGCCAAGCTGTTAGCAGATACTTTCAGTCCAGCTATTCAGGAAGCTGGAGCAGAAGGATGGCATGTTTGTGACCAGCCTAGGGAGAAGGTTTTGAAACCGTGTCCTAAAATGCAATTATAAAATGGCTGAGGATGTAGGTCAGTAATAAACACTCCTTGCTTGGTGTGCCTCAGGCCCAGGGACCATTCCTTAGCAACACACACACACACAAAAAAAAAAAAAAAAAAAAAAAAAAAAGACAAATAAGCAAGTACTTAGAACAAGTGGTCTTTTTTGAGGTAGGGTCTTATATAGCTGGTCTTGGACTCCCTAAAGGAGGGAAAATGACCTTGAACTCCAGATGTGTCCGCCCCCTCGCCCCCCGGCAGCCTCCCAGTTGCTAGAATTACAGGCATGAGCTATCATGCCCAGCTCTAGCAAATGATTTTTGGATTTGAGATGGGAAAATGTCTTCTTAAAGTGTAAAAACAATTGGCTTTTCTTTCTTTAGAATGTAAACTTTCACATTTAGGTGTTGTTTCTTCAGATGTTATATAATGGGTGTCTATAAAGAGAGTTTGACTTCCTTATTACAGTTATGTCTCAAAACTCACCGCATCTTAACCCCTGGATTTCATGCTTGCCTTTGACTTAAGATTTGATTTAGGTGCCTTCAGTGAGGTTATCTGTAACCTCGATCTAGCGATCTGGTTCAAGTTCATGTTTCTTAATGGGTGAAAGGTAACAGTCCTGCCCAGGAGGGAAGGCTGACATAAGCCAAGGCTGGTTTCAGTCTTTGGAAGTTTAAGACCAAGGGCTCCAGGTCAGGTACATGCCAGGTCAGGTACATGCCAGATCTCTGACATGAACGGCCCACTTGTTCCTCACATGGAAACTGCACCACAAACAACCCCGATAAGAGATAGGTTTCATGAGTTGCCCAAATCACCCACTCAGCTCGTGAACGTGGCAGAACTTCGAGGCAAACTCAGATTGTCTAGCTCTGAAACCTGTGCTCTTATTGGGACGTGGAAAAAGAAATATCATTCAAGGTCATGCTCAGCTACACAGCAAGTTCCAGACCAGCCTGGACTACATGAGACTCTGTCTCAGCAAAAATCAAAATAAAAAACAAAAGCGGAGACAGCAAGGTGGGCCAGGGATGTCCTTGTCCCATACGCTTGCTGTCCTGAACTCATGTAAAGTTGGAAGCAGAGAACTGACTCCATAAGGTTGTGCTGTGACCCCCACCCCATGTCAAAAAACCACATGGCTTGCTGGCCAGCCAGTCCAGCTGAATGGGCAAGCTCCAGGTTCAGTGAAGAGATCTGCCTCAAGAAAGAAAAAATGTAGCGTGATTAAGAAAGACACTCAAAGTTAACTTCTGCCTTCTACATACATACACAAAGTGTGCACTTGCGTCCACACATGCACATATGGAACATGCGCATGCACGCGCGAATGCACATACACACACACACACAAAAAAACTATATCCTTAGCTTTTGTTCCCTATCTGATACACACACACACACACACACACACACACACACACACACACATACACCCTCACACCCTCCCTAAATGGTGTGAGACCTGTGTTCCTCACTAGAGGGCATCTCTTATTTTCTGAGAGTTACTTAAGGTCGAAGCATCTCGGTAAAGGCCCAACTCGTTTGTTTTTATAAGCAGTGATGACTCTTTTAGCAGGCCGTGGAGCTGGCAAGCTTTCCAACGAGCAGATGGTGCCATCTGCCCATTGCCGTGCTGAGATAGATATCTGGGGCCGGCCAGGCGTGCCACTTAACAGGTGCCCCATTGTTCGAATAGATGCGTGTGACTGATGCCGTCACGTGACCCGCTAGCTGTGCTCCTTCCGTTTTCATTTTTTGTTTGGTTTTCTTTTTTGGCTGCTAGAGACAAGGTCTTGCCATGGAGCCCAGGCTGGCGCTGGGTTCAACTCGTTCAGCTTTTGTTGTCGTTGTTGTTGATAAATGTATGTATTTATTTTGCGTCTTGACCGCAGTTTCTCCTCCCTCTTCTCCTCCCATCCCATCCCTTCCTCCCTCCCCCCAATCTACTTCTCCTCTGTTTCTGTTAGAAAGGGGCAGGCCTCCCATGGCTATCAGCAAAGCATGGCACATCAAAGCTGGAGTCACAAGCATTATATCTAGAACTGTACTCCCAAAAGAAACTTAGGAAACTCAGTTAAACATTTAATGAGAAAGAAAAAAATGTCTTTCAAGGCAAAATAGTGTCTTAGCCACGATGCAGGTGGTGGGAAATGGACCATTTATTTAAAAGTAGGCCATCCTGTTGTGTAGCTTGGTCTCTTTGTGGGGCCCCTAGCAGTGGGACCAGGATCTGTCCCTGGTGCATGAGCTAGCTGGCTTTTTGGAACCTATTCCCTATGGTGGGATGCCTCACTCAGCCTTGATGCAGGGGGAGGAGCCTGGTCCTGCCTCAACTTGATTTGCCATGCTTTGTTGACTCCCATGGGAGGCCTGCCCCTTCCTGAGGAGTGGATGGGGCAGGGTAGAAAGAAGGTGGGGGAAGGGAACAGGAGGAGAAGAAGGAGGGGAAACTGTGGTTGGTATGTAAAATAAATTTAAAAAATTGATTAAAAGAAAAGGTAGGCTATCTCTATATCCCATCTCCTTCCTCCAACCCCCCACCCCAGCTAGGCTGGAACTTATTATTTAGACCAGGTTGGCCTCAAACTTGCTAAAATTCTGCAACTTCTGCCTTCAAGTATGGGGACTGAAGACATATGCCATCATATCTGGCTACAAGTTGACAATACTTTAGGTATTTTCATTAGTTTGAAACTTTCTCGGGGCCAGGAATTGAACCAGAGCCCTACATATGCTAGGCAAATATTCTATCTCTGAACCATACTGAAAATACTTCTGATGGACTGTTACATGACTTCCCTGGGGAGATGGAAGAGAAATGTCTGTTTACCTCAAACAGATAGGGAGCTCAGAAACCTAAGAAAGAACTTATCAAGCCTACCTTGGAGAGATGAACTTGTTGGGGTTACAGGAGTCCAAGTGACCCACGAACTGCTATACCACCAAAAGGTCCCATCCCCACTGAATTTCTACCTCCTATTTTTTTTTTTTTGAGCTGAGGATTGAACCCAGGGCCTTGCGCTTGCTAGGCAAGCGCTCTACCACTGAGCTAAATCCCCAACCCCTCTTTAATATTTTTAAGGTTACATCTGTATGAACAGGAGGGAGTAGCAGTTGAAATCTCAGGAGAGGGTCGGAGGTATTATGAGTATTTCTTGACTCTTTCCCTAGAGCGAGTGGGTTCCACTTCCATAGGCTAGCTGCTGTCTGCTGTGTAATTCTGCAGGCTGAGATCTCTGCTAGGTCATCAGATGTGCCCATGATGGCAAGTGTCATATCAAGCCCAGAACAAAGAATTCCGTACAGTACTTAACAGTTCTGAAATCTGTAGTATTGAGATTGCTCTCTTGTTACATTCATACCACAGCGGATGTTTTATCTAATTCACAATGTCAAGGGAAAACAAAATTGTGTGTGTGTGTGTGTGTGGTGTGTGTGTGTGTGGTGTGTGTGTGTGTGTGTGTGTGTGTGTGTGTGTGTGCAGGTCATAATTTAATGCTGTTATGGAAGTCACCGTGGGTTTTTTTTAAACTGAGAACAAGATCACACAAAATAATTTACCTACAGATTTATGCAAAAAAGATGGCTATGCACAAAGCCGCCAACAATTTGGATACTCATGAAAATATATTTGGTTTGTTTCTGAGTCTACACTGTGCTAGGCTAGAATCAGCTAAATCTGAGCACATGCAGAACCACCTGGGAATTCAGTGTGCTTGTCTTGTGGTGGTGGTGGTGGTGGTGGTGGTGGTGGTGGTGGTGGTGGTGGTGGTGGTGGTGGTGGTAGTGGTGGTGGTGGTGTGTGTGCGCGCTTGATTTTTGTTTCTTGGCAGAGTCTGTGATTTAATTCAGCCTCGTGAGTGCTACACAAATCCTTTGCCACTGAACTACATCTTTTTTTTTCCCCTCTGAAGCCAGCATTATTCTTTTGACTAAAGAGTTTATCAGCATTTTAAGATTGTGAAGCACTCGTAAGAGTCATTGGACTAAATGTTGGCTGTGGTACTTTCCTAATAGGGACCTACATTCTGAATTCTTATTTAGAAATAGCATCTAAAAACAAAGTATTTTACAAACTGATACTGGGTGAATATACTAGTAAATTATTCTTCCATGTCAATGTTCATTTCATCGTCTTATGAATCACCAACATTAATATAAGCAGGAATTGAACCTGTTCGCACAGGCCTGGAATTCCAGCTATTTGGAAGACTGAGGCAGGAGGATTCCAAGTTTAGGTATTTCCTGGGCTACACAGTGAGTTCAAGATCAGCCTGGACAACATGGTAAGACCCTGTTATAAAATTAAAGAATATCAAAAGGACTGGGAGTATACTCGGTGGTCGAGCACTCCTTTACTGTGTAGGAGGCCTATGTTCAGCTCCCAGCACTGCAAAACGATACTGCTAGTAATGATAATAATAATTAATAGTGGGGTCAGAGGAATTGTGCGTTGATAATTACAGTGCACCCTGACTTATTTTTTGTGAGATGCCAAAAGAAGCTGTGACTCAGTTAATGCAGATAAAGAGGTTATTGGGGTGTGTAGTAGGCCATGTCATTTTCCTTGTGGTTTATAGAATTTTTGCATCTCACATCCCTAAGTAAGAAATTTGTTAATAATGAGTATTTTAAAGTTTTTCTATTTTTCCTACAGATGAGGTATCAATGGCGGCCATAGGCCATTCAGGCTTTTATTAAACAAACTACTATCTTTTAAGTGAGATAACTCTAGATCTTTATTACATTTATCGATTTATATATTTGTTTGTTTATCTGTGGGTGGGTGGGTGGGTGGGTGGGACATGGAGGGGTTCGTGTGTGCCATGGTGCATGTACAGAGGTCAGAGAATAACTTACAGGAGTCAGTTCTTTCCTTCCATCATGTGGATCCTGGAACTGAAACTCGGGTCATCCGGCTTGGTGGCAAACATCTTTATCCACTGAGCTCTATCACCTGCTCTTAAGGAACCTTTGCAGACTGCTTCAACATTTGCCATACATACTGGCTCTCGCCTGTAGTTCCAGCACTCAAGAAACAGATGCAGGGGGATTGCTGCAGAGTTGAAGCCATACTGGGCTATGTGATGCGTACCAGTTCAGTCAGGCCTATAGCCAAAACTGTATCTCAAAAATAAAATTTAAAAAATCCCTCCAAATTTGACTACCTGAGACATGTCTTCAGGGTCAAGGAGAGAACAGTGGACCTGATTTTAGTCTGCTGGGTGCTGATGGTATTTCTGCCAGGACTCCAGTGGGTACCTTGTCTTGCGTCTTTCTCAATAGAAACAAGGCTAAGCCATCCCACTTAAAGGTCCCTTTATGATTTCCTGGTTTTAAAAATATGTTAAACTTTAAAATTCTTTGGATTTGATTATTGACTTGGATTTTTCCTCTGTATCTCCTAAAATAAGTATCTAATATGTGTTCATCATTTTTCAGTTAGTTTTTAAGGAATTTTGTTTTTACCACAAGCTACAGGTCATCTCTCCATTGAATTTCCAAAGCATTTTAGATAAAAATTTCTTAAGAAATTGAAATGTCTATCTTGGAGTTTCTCCTCCCTCTACCTCTCCAAGTGTGGGGGAGATAGGCATATTCCACCATGCCTGATCTGTTATTGATTTTTAAAAATAACTTCATTCAACTATAGTTTATATACTATATAATCCATCCATTGAATGTATACAGTTTGAGGCTGAGTAGATAGCTTGGTAGGTAAACATATTTGCTGTGCAGCCATGAGGACCTGAATTCAACCCTGACCACTCAGTTTAAAAGACTAGTATGGTGGCTCTAGAAATCTCAGTGCTTGGGAGGTAGAGACAGGTGAATCTGGGAGCTCATTGGCCAGCCCACCAAGCTTGATGACCCAGGTCTGATCCCCATCTCCTACATGGTAGAAAAAGAGAACTGACTCCTATAATTTATCCTCTGACCTCCACATGTCCCCGCTCCATACACAAATATATAAATACAATAAAAATACTTTTTTAAAAGTAGCAGGTGATACCTGAGAAATGACCTCTGGTTTCCATGTGCACATGCACATAATGCTTGCACACGTGTGCCCACATACACATGCACGCATGCACACACACAGACACACACATATATAAACAATAAAATGTATAATTCGGTGGTTTGTAACATATTTTCAGAATTGTACAATTATTTACAGGTAATTTGAAAATAATTTCACCAAGTCAGAGTAACAATCCATCGTTTTGTCTAATACCTCCCTCCCAACCCCCTTGATGCCCTCCAGCCCCAGTCCCTGTTCCGAATATTTCATCTGACCAGAAATGGTGCAAGGTTGTGTTCTCTGTATTATTGTTGAAACTCGGTGAGTTTGTAATTATTTCAGCACAAAAAAATTGAAAACTGTGAGTCTGTAGCTGTACCTTACAGAGGATCTGGTTTGCATGTCCAAGACTCTAGGTTTGGTCCCAAGCAACACACACACACACACACACACACACACACACACACACACACACA
>CABHPP010060532.1:4059-18301 GCA_902168425.1 Peromyscus attwateri
TGTGTGTGTGTGTGTGTGTGTGTGTGTGTGTGTGTGTGTGTGTGTGTTTGTTTACTTTTTATTTAGAGAGAAGATATTATGTACCCCCAATGAAAATAAATGGATATCCCTGCTGTGAAAACAGTATTCTCAGAAAATTTCTCATTGTACATGATGGAAGATTTTCTAATTCACAAAATAGAAATTTAATTTTTAACACATCAGTATTTCTTAGGTACTTTCTACTGTACCACAAACTGTGTGAAGGGATAGGAATAATCCACTCATAGTCATCACACTTTATCCAGAAATGAGGGGTCTGTGATATACCTTTCTGTGATTACCTAAGGAACATAAAGCCACAGCATTTCCAAAGTTAATAACGGGATCAGAGTGGGGGAAAAAAGTTGGCAGAGCAGTACTCTACCTCTGAGCAGTACTCTACTCCACCAAATCCTCATCAAATTCTAGTCTGTGTTATTTTAAAAGGCTTCCCTTGAGAATAGGACTCATTTTTTAAACAAATTTTCTGTCTTTCACATTTCTCTTTCTGATCCACTCCCTCATCTCTTCTATATTCTTTTGCTTGCTTGCTCCGCATATGTATGTAGGTATACATGTGTGTAGTTATACACACATACACACATAGTGCACAAGTAATTATGTATTCACACTGTATACCCATAAAACATGCATATATAAGCACATATATAAACACACACACCGTACATCACACATATGTATATGAACGTATTTGTGTTCAGTACAGGCACTGAGACAAGAATCAATAAATCATTCTATCACTGTGGAAGCAACTCTTAATGTTTTCAATCAGATTTCTAGATATAGCTTTTCTCATTTTTACCTGAAAAAAAAGCAAAATGTTATGCTTGGCTGCAGTGTTTCCTTGTACTTAGTACTGGATTCAAAATAACTTAGTTAATATTTAATGACATATTGAACCCGGGAGACATGCATGCCTCTTTGTCCAAGCTTATCAGCTCAGAGCCAGAAACACTGAGTGCTTTAGAAGCTAAAACTACACAGCAAAATATCTACTCAGCCAGAGCCTTGGTTTGCTCCTTGCTGTGGGTTGGAATTTCATTCAGTGAGTGGGGCCCCTGGGTGGTATTTCAGTGGAGATACTAGGGTGCACAGTTTAGTGTTACTGTCTTACAGTTTCCATTGCTGTGAAGAGACACTATGACCACAGCAACTTTATAAAGGAAAACATTTAATTTGTATGGCTTACAGTTTCAGAGGTTTAGTCCATTATCATCATGGCTGGACACACAGTGGCATGTAGACGTGCACGGTGATGGAGAAGAAACTAAGAGTTCCACATCTTGATCCGCAGGCAACAGGAAGTGTACTGTGTGTCACACTGAGCATAGCTTGAGCAAAGGAGACCTCAACACCCATCCCCCACAGTGACACACTTCCTCCTACGAAGTCACACCTACTCCAACAAAGCAACACCTCCTAATAGTGCCACTGTCTTTGGGGGCCATTTTCTTTCAAACCACTAGTCACCACTCCCTCTGTCATCATGAGGTAGTCCCCTGCACAGCCCATGCTATACAGTGTTCTCTGATCCTTGCCTGGCCTGATATTTATGAACCTCTGTGGCCTGGAGCTGCAGCTGAATCCCCTTGTTCAACTGTACCAAGGTTCCTCAAGGAGCATCCAACCATGCCCATGGCTCTAATCATGGAGCTTGCCATCAAAATGCTCTGTGTGACCCAAGCAAGGCACAGCATGGGCTGTGGAGCATGCTGTAGTGGGAGAAGCATGTGAGGGAAGGAATCAGAAGAGATGTTAAGAATCTAAAGTATCTTCCTACCATCAGTGTATATCATGGGCAGTTTTCTCCATATCCCACACATCATTTCCTGGGTGGCTTATAGTCTTTGCAGGGGAAATCCATGTGGTTTCTAGATATGGGAAAAGGATAGATATCTCAGAATATTTGAAACTGAGTTTCCAGGGAAAGGAGCTGGAAGACCTGGATTTGGAGTCCATTCCCACCACTCAGCATACTGTGCTATATCTTAGTACACTAACTCTCAAGCACCTTTCTCTATTTCCAAAAGGGACTTGATGATATCAGCCTGGGGTTGTCATTAGGAAGAGCGGGAAGGGCTCAAAGTGTCACTGTGTCATTGGTGGCTAAAGGGGAACAGAATAGAGGCTACAACTTTCTTATGACTCAGTCTCTTCCCTTTTTCCCTTGTCTTTATCTATCACCTTCTCCTTCCAAGTTCCTCTTCCTCACCCCCTGTCTCCTTGACCTTCTACAATGCTCCAGTGTCCTGGTCAGTTTGGATGCACTGAGCTGCACATAATAAATATGGTCTTCTTTCTCAGCAAAATTTCTAGGTACCTGATACACTTCTGAATAGCTCTTCCTGTTTTAGAGGGTATATGAAAATCTTTTCTTCAGCAAATTACCTATTCTTTAAGAGAATAAGGTACTAGTAGTAATAATACCAGGTTCTGGACCATGAGCAGAACATGGCTCAAAGAACTAACCATGTATGAGCCCATTTGATCACCCATGACCCTTGATCACTATTATCCCCATTTTCCAGACAGGAAAACTGAAATATAGAAATGCCGCATAAATAATCTAGCCCTAAATGGCCATGACCTCAGGCCAGGATTGAGGTGAGTCTGTATAACTTGGGAATCATTATGGTTATTCAAAGTCCTGTTTAATCAAAGACATCACCACAGGTAGAGAAGATGGGTCCTCATTTGGAGGACTGTCTTCATTATAACACATTGAAAATGTGAATGGGTCATATTTTCCTACAGTGACAATCTCCTCCTCACCTTGCAGAGCATAGGGAGAGCCAGCCATTCTCTGAGCACAGTTACTGAATGCACAACAGTATTCTCCTGAGGCACAAGACAACTCCAAGAGAGAAATCATCAGACAATTCAAGAGACCAGATGTAAAAGGCTGAATGTACATGTACCAAGATTGTATAGCACCTGAGCTGAAGAGAGTAACATGGCTTTGATACAAAGAAAATTAAGTCAGTTACTTATGGGGGAGCAGAGGTTAGCCATGGATTTAAATGAGAAAGTAAAGGGAGTGGCCTCAAGTGCAAAAGATATAAAGAAAACACAAGCAGAAAGGCAGGATTGCTTGTTAAATATTTCTCTCCTAAATGCTTTAGATGAGGAGTATGATGGTATGATACCCCAGTCACAGGAGATAGCAACTGTGTAATGCTGTTAAAATCTAGCAGTATACAACCCTATGTTAAACTTGACATTCTGGAATCTCCACTGCATCTTTCTGACCCATATTAATAACAGTGTGCCAAGACAGCCCTCGTGTATCCTGTGGGCAAAACAGGAACACAGTTCCCCCCATCATTCAGTCCCTGATTGTGTCACCGGTCCTAATACTGTGCATAGCCCACATGTTGGTCAAGAGGACTGTCAGTCACATATTGAAAAAATACCCTGTAAATCCCTGTACAAAGTGTCAGAAAACAGACCAGTAATCAAGTGGAAAACATGTTATCATGGTGAGCTGGTTGTTGAAGGTAATGACAACATCCTTGGTCATACAGAGTTTAAAGTACGAGGGAGGTACTTTCTCTGCTTTTAATCTTTGAACTCTGGAGGTACAGGCCGTGTCTGGGTGCTACATTATTGAAGGCAGTCAGTCATTTTGGAGGAGACCTTTCTGTACACTAGGTTCATCTGTGCCTTCCAGGAACATGAGCTGCTCAGGCCTGTATAACAGACTAGGGTAGGCTAGAGAGCTGAAAGGACAGACATGTTTCTCACAGTTTGGGAGGCTAGACATCCAGGATTACACAGCTGCCTGTTCACTCCAGGCCTGGCAACCCCCCCAACCACGCTCCTGGTGCAGATGCTGCTCCTTCTCATGGAGCCACCCCTCCCCCCATGAGAGTGATCCCACACCACACACTAAACCATGTGAGTTAAATACAGATTTGCTGACTGCAGTCCTCTCTCTCTGTAGCCTCCGCAGCCTTGCCAAAGCCTGCTGCATCATTCATTAGTCATTCTTTCAGACCCTATAATAGCAAGCTAATGAGTGACACCAGCATGGGCCATCCATTACTCCAGGCAGAAGGCATCAGAAGCCTTCACATTCCACTTCCAGGGAAGGTGATGCCCCCAGTCTCTGACCTAGCATGTCCTGCATTTTATGCCCACTCCACAGTTGTTGTTTCGCAGAGTACTTAACAATGACCCCTGTTACCAGAAGGGATGAGGGCAGACTGCACATTTAGTTCCAGAGTCCAGCCACATGGTCATTGGCGTTGTGCAGACCCTGCTGTGAACATCTGGAGGGGACTCTGTCTGCTCAGGTGTTCACATAGCTGTTTTTCTTATCATCTAATTGCTGTAAAGTACTCACTTCAAGGAGCTAGCGCGGCTTCCAAGCAGTGGGACCTGTGGCGAGCAATCAAACACTTTCCCTAATATTCACTTCCTCTGCTTTCCCTGCCCATCTCACCCTGTCTCTTGTTCCTTTCATTAAAGCTAACAGGAGTGCTGGGGAGAGATTGTGGACAGAACTCCAGAAATGACACTTGCTTCCCCAAAGTACCTACTGTCCTTAGAGCATTAGCAACCAGTGAGCTGATGAGATAGCTTCACAATGTGTCTTTTATACCAATATCAGAGCATTCAATTAGTGGTAATTAGAGCCTAGCTGGGCAAAAGTAATTTCAACACCACGACGAGGAGGACAAGAGATAGAGGCCAACCACACTTTTTATTCAAAATTACTCTCCTCAAATATTCCTCCGAGGAGGATCTGTTTTATTTCAGACTCTGCCAAATTCGTGTGTGTGTGTGTGTGTGTGTGTGTGTGTGTGTGTGTGTGTGTTTCAAGCTGTATTTTAGCATGTATTGAAATGTTTAAATTGCAGACACATCCACGGATTTCTCTCAATAATGCTCTTTATTGGAAGGTAGGATTCCAAGAGAATAGATAGAAGGCATATGAGAGGAATAAATCTGTGAATTATGAATATTTAATAAGTGAGACTTTTAAATTGTGGCTAAGCTTCCCTCTGTGAGTGCAGCTCAGGCTGCTTTGATGGGCATGGCTGAGGCTGCCTTTGTCTCTGCCTGCTTCAGTGAGGGGTCCCTAAGGTGCTGAGCCTTGGTGGTCCTGGCCACAGGCAACAACCTGCTGGAGCTGTCCTCGTGTACCCAGCGATTTCCTGGGTCTGAGGCTTGTTTGTCTTTTTTTGTGTGTGTGTCTATGGGTTCTTGGTTAGTGTTCTTGGATGGTGGAGTCCTCTGTTGCAGAAATTTCAGTTTGCAGCTGATTTTTTAGACGTAGTCCTTATGGTATAGTATACCAGGAGGCTGTGAAACAGCATCAACCAGCAAGAGACTCAACTCCATACAAGTTTCCCATGCATGGCCGTGGCTGACATGAAATCATTGATTCCTTAGCATGCCTTCATCTACTTAAATTTATTCATAATCATTTTTGGATGTTTTATAATTATTTCTAGTAAACTGTTAAAACATACAGAAATTGGAATTTAAAAACACAAGACAGTAAAAGGAAATTAATTACATAGAGATTAAAAGAATGAGAGAGACAAAAATCAATATTTAATTTTTAATTCCAAGGAAGCTATGGCAAGTGCAAGAAGTTGGCCATTTACCACACTCCCATCAGCAGACAGCAGCTACTTCCAACTTTCTCTTGAATGTCACCTTTTCTCTTTGCATTAAATATGAAAATAAAGTTTAAGATGAGGCTTTATGAATCACACAGTAATGAAAAATGGTAATACTCTGAACAGCAGAATGTAAAACTGTGAAAGAAAATTCTGAGCAAATGGTTTTCTTTAAGGCATTCCTTTAGTTGAGCCCGTGTCATGCAAGACAGTTCGTAGAGGAAGTAGGAAAACTTGAGAAAAATTAACAACCCAATCAAAAGCTCTTTGCATCTCCTTCAACAAGATGGAGTTAGCCACCTGTGTATTTGGTTATTGTCTGGGTTAACCAGAAAGTACAGGGGTAGGATCTTCAGGAGGCCCTGGTCAGGCCTCATCCTGATATTAGAAATGCTTGTTGTAGAGGGAAGAATGAGCCAGGATTACAGGCCTGTGATGACTCGTGCCCACCAGCAGTTGGGAGCACAAGATGCCATTTCACTCTGAGGCACAGGACTAATTCAGCATAAAATGTCATTAGAACACTTTGTAATGCAGACAATTAGTCTAAAAGGGTGTGAAACCAATACCCCAGTGGAGACACACTGGAGGGAAAGACAGTGATGACCCCCGCCAACTAACCAATGCAGCACTCCCCCAACCCACCCATCCCCAGCACCCTCACCACTACATGTATGCTGATTATATGTGCAATTTTGACCCACTAATATTATAATTCATCTGCTCAATTGGAGAGCTTTTCAAACCAATGCCACAGAATGGCAGCATGTATTGAGAGGATTAATCCCCACTAAATCAGGATTTACCTACATGACCGCCCCCCCCACCACCACCAAAGGCTCCTAGTGTATATGGTGGTGATCCTCAAAATTCCATAAGAGGCCTTCAAGAAAGAACTTGCTGTTGAGTTCATCATCTGTGTAAGCACCTTGATCCTAGCTGTCCTTAAGTGTGCTCACACATGGAATGTTAGGTGCTGAAGCTGTTTGCACTGGTCATGCAGAAGGTCCTTTTGTTTTGTGTGGAATAGAGGCCAAGCAATTAGTAACAAGTCACTCATAAATTAGCAGCAAGTCAATAAAAAATAAGTAACATGTCAATCATGGTCATGTAACTTCCAACTTGAGCCAGAGACCTAATGACAAGACGTTAAGGGAAAGCGAAGGTACAAGGTAAATTATTCCATGCAATATTTCATGGCACAGTGTAGAGAGGAAGGCTAAGACACACAAGCCTGAAGCCAGTCTGCAGCTTAGTCTCTGGCAACATTGGGGCTAGAACTAGATATATCTGTCTGCATCAGTCTGAGACACCATCCATATGGGACCTTGCTTATTCATGAAGAAATTCCATTTCTTTCATATATCTGCATTTTTAGTTTTCTGCTCTATGCCTTCTCCTTGGAAAGCAAGTTTAGAACAATGGCTAAAAGTCCTGGACAAGACTCACTAGGCATGTTACTTTTAACAAGATTCCTATAGCCTTAGGGACCCCTTCCCATCATCTATAGGGTGCTACTCCAAGAAGAGTCTCCCTGTTTCTCTCATAGTATCATTGGGAAGTGTGGTTGGTGGTTGGGATGAGAATGGCCCCATAGACGCATATGTTTGAATGCTGGGTCCCCATCAGTGGAACTGTTTGGGAAGGATTAGGAGGTGTGGCCTTGTTGGAGGAGGTGTGTCACTGGGGGAGGCCTTTGAGGCATCAAAAGCCCACACCTGGCACAGTCTCATTCTCTCGTTCTCTTCCTGCAACTTACAGATCTGATGTGAACTCCAGTCTCATTCCTGCCTGCCTGTCATCATTCTCCCATGATGAGTACGCACTAACTCTCTGAAACTATAAGGAAGCCCACAATTAAATGCTTCTTTTTATAAGCTACCTTGGTCATGGTATGTTTTTCACTACAGTAGAACAGAAGCTAAAAATGGGTGCCTCATGGTTTCTGGACATAAAGTCTTGGCACAGTTAACACTCAATTTTTCAGTCTGGTATATTTGATTTATGAGACCAGTTGAAAACAAGTATCCAGATAAAATGTAATATTCCTTCCCAGTTTACCAACTCTGAATTGCTAAGATTATATTCTAACTCACCCAAAACTTTGTTTTAACTATTATGTGTTAGTAGCTCTTCTAGACCATGGAGACAGCTGGCTTAGCAAAGCCAAGAAGAGCGAGCACTTAGCTCCCCCAACTTATCTTCACTGCAGGACTCACCTTCCCATTTTCAAAACTAAAGAAACAAAGGGGGAAAAATTCACTTTTATGAGCAAGAGTCTCTCCAAGTAACAGGCTGAAAGAAAGTTGAAAATATTCATGAAATCAGTACCTGCATGATTAAAAATAAACACAAATCGCATCTTTTTCAAAGTCTGTGTTATGCACAGCTGCTGTGGTTTTTTTTCTGATCTCAGTTAATGAGTTTTTCTTTACCAGATTCAGACAAAGAAATTGAGAATGTCAAATATAGATTCTTATCAGTGAAAATTTAATAAATATCCCCTTTCATTCTCATATAGTTTTTAATTTTACCATCAATAGATTAAAATGTACAAAAACAACTTTTGTGAAAAAGTGTTCATTTATTTGATAACAGAGAAAACATGATATTCCTTTATTGTTGAAATAACAAAGGAAAAAACAGTAACTAGAAATTTCACAGGAACAATGTTCTTAAATAAAACTATACAAATGTCTTTACTAATTAGCAATCAGAGGATACTTGTGATAAATTGACATGATTTATTTTCTTTCCCTGTGAAAGTCACATGTAATTACAGGTAGTGGTACCCATGGCTTTTAAGTCAATCACCTGTCTGCACCAGGATGGTCAACTGCCTGTCAGTCCTTTCTTGTTCTAGTAGTTGCCCCTCAAGGTCATGAACTATTATATAACACCACCATTATTCAGATGGGGTCCAACTCTTCATACACCTCCCCAAAGTCAGAGTTATACCAATGTTGTCTACTGTGTTTCATAACTGAAAACAGGGGTTTTGAATAGAGTGCAACTCATAGTTTAAAACACCCAATTTGAGTTACACATCCAGAATGAATGAAAAATAACTGCTTTGAAATTGATATCTGTACACACCCAAGCAGTTGAAAGGGCATAGTATGGAAGGAGAAGCAGGAAGCCATATTTCTCCTGAGAACACTGATGAAGGACCAAGGGAAGGGTGTCATGTGGTAGTTGTATCTCAAGTGCACAGAGAAACACCAGCATCCTCTCAGGGTTCAGGCGAGTGTAGGATGAGGTAATGGGCTCATCTGCAGAGCTCTCTGCATGGTCCCAAGCTGGCAGCACCCTGGTACCACACACTGGTAGAACACAGCAGCCCTCTTGGGATTGTTACCAGCAACTGATTTCAGGCTGGTCTAATTTAAACAGTGCAGGATGCGTTAAAAGCAATGCATTGGAGACTTGTTTTCTAAAGCATAGTGTATTTGATTGAATGCATCCTAATTTATGACATTTTTATAAACACTTTAGGGAGGCATGAATTTTATAAGTCAACTTCAGAGATGGTGAGAAAATGCAGGATGGATTAGTGACTAGTGGATTGCCCAGCTCCTGCCAATGGTTCTTGACATTGCTTCTGGAAACTGCTGTACCAAGGTCTCATCTTCATTTTCTTCATTCTCAAGTTGTAGAATCACAGAGGAAGGACCAGGCTGGGATGGTTTGGGAGGATTTTTTCCAGAGAAATCTAAAAAGGAACTAATAGAGTGGCCATTCATAGAGTATGGAAATATTCTTTGGAAACAAGAAAATTATTCTGTGGATTGATAATTCTCTGGCTGTTTTCATTTAATTTTTGGTTCTCTTTTATTAAGAAGATTTGTTGATATGAATCAATATGATACCCTGAGCAGTTGTCAATTCGTATGAATGGGTGTATTCTCACACATTTGCATGGTTAATTATGGCAGCTGCAGAGAACATGGATAATGATTTAAAAATCATTGAAACTAGCTAATTTTTTTTAGCATTTTCAGAAACAAACTTCAATAAAAAGGTGATTATTTGTCAAATAATATTTAAAATAGTTCAAAATGCATATTTTTGTTTTAAACACTTGAAAGATGCTTAATCATTTAAGGTTTCTGGTTGAAAAAATGCTGCATTTTTAACATGTGCTGTTGAGCTTTGTTTAAGTCAAGACAACTTCCCTGCAATAGTCTCAGATCTGATATATTGTTTTTGAAGAGCATCATGTGGCATAAGCTGATTGATGTCAACTCTAGAAAAATATATAATTGATTGTTGACATTCTATATACACTTGCTCACATGTGCAGGAACCACCAAGGTGTTGATGGAATGTCTTACTTTCAAAGCACTTTAAACTGTTCTCTTATCAGATAATTCGTAATTATTTTTATGATGAGGCTCTTTTCCTCCCCTTGGGTTGCTTTGTCCAGCCTCAAGATAAGGGCTTTCTCCTTGTCTTATTGTATCTTGTCTTGTCCAGTTTGGCTATCGTCTTTTGGAGGTCTGCTCTTTTCTGAAGAGGAAATGGAAGGGGAGTGGATCTGGGGAAGAGGGGAGGTGGATGGGGCAGCTAGGAGGAGTGGAGGGAGGGGAAACTGTGGTTGGGATGTATTGTATGAGAGAAAAATCTACTTTCAATAAAAATAGAAAAAAAGGAATTGTCACTGCAGAAATACATAGATTATCAGTAGTTGGGGAAAAAGTCATTTAAATGTTCTGAGAAAGCAAATAATTATTATGAAAGATTTTATTTTTATTACCTAATCACTTGTTATTTTCATAACATTTTGGTAAGTGATTAAATGCAATTCGGTGCATTCATGTTTTGAATATCCCAACAGGCAAAAACTATGTCTTTAATTTGGCCGCTCTCAAAAACAGTGTGTTTGATATCGCTACCTTCACCTAGCCAGACAGCTAACGTTTGGGGGATAAGAGGAGTGATTTGATTTAAATCTGCTGTCTTTATAACAAAAGAGATTGGTGTAGGAAATATTTCCTGACATTGGACTTTCATCTAATAACAGAAGAGAGAATGAGACTGTTGGACTGTTTCTGTGTGTCTCTCTGTGTGCGTGTGCATGTGTGTGTGTGTGTGTGTGTGTGTGTCTGTGATTATGTGAGTATGTGTGTCTGTCTGTGTTGTGTGTGTGTGTCTCTGCATGTGCGTGTGTGTGTGTGTGTGTGTGTGTGTGTGTGTACATGCTTGCATGTGTCTCTGTGTATATGTGCCTACGTGTGTGCTGACTCACGAGCAGACCTGAGATACACACACACAGGCAGCACAATCTGTTAAGTGTATGAAAGATCATCTGGTGTCTTAGAACAAGCTACTTTATCTCAATTATGGCAAATTGGCTGGATTATAGATGTATAATATCTATTGACCTTGGAAGCTAATGGACGTTTTCTAGCACAATCTTAGTGCCTGAGCCAGTAAGGAATGGTAAGACAGAATTATTCTATTTCTCTTTTTTTATTATGTAAAAAGAAGAGCCTAGCACTTTCCTTAGAAACATTTCTGCTCAGATAGTAATGATTTTTGACATGTTCACTATTTAATAAAAGACTTTCAGAAGTATTTCAACATCCATAAAAGCAATTTTGTATTTTAGATAAATAAAGTTAAATATCCTTTTGAAGTATCTTATCTAACACCATGCAGAGTGGAGACAATCAACTAGGCAAACATGCCTGAGTGGGTGAGACATTTTCTAGAGACTCTGAACAGGCGTAACTCTGCCCAAGCCACCATGGAGCAACACACATGGGACACAGTGGATGGAGACACTTCTATGCTTCAGGAAATGAGATCTATATGTTTCCGGGCAAAACATGGGATTTTTAGAATTTATTCCCTAAGTCCTTATATGCCTACAGAATATGCTTGTGAGAGTTAGCAAACACAAATAGAACATCTATCTGTTGCTAGAGTTTTCCTGCCTGGCCCACAGTCAGGATAAATCTCTTTCACCTGCCAGTCTGACTGCTGCTCAGACCCAACCAAGTAAACACAGAGACTTATATTGCTTACAAACTGTATGGCCGTGGCAGGCTTCTTACTAACTGTTCTTATATCTTATATTAATCCATTTCTATAAATCTATACCTTGCCACATGGCTCGTGGCTTACCGGCATCTTTACATGCTGCTTGTTCTGGCGGTGGCTGGCAGGCAGTGACTCCTTCTGCCTTCCTGCTCTTTTAATTCTCTCTGTTAGTCCCGCCTATACTTCCTGCCTAGCCACTGGCCAATCAGTGTTTTATTAGCAACACATTTGCCATACAGAACATCCCACAGCATCTATCCATAATTCTTATGTACAATCTCATCTGTAAACATTGTGGGAGGGGAAATAAATTTTAAAACAGGACTATACAGCACATGAATTTTTTTTTCTCATTTAAAAGGTTGTGAAGGATTTTCATAATTTTTTATTCATGATTTTGTTTCATTTTATTTTTATCATTTAGCTGGTTTTCTCATTTCCTGTTTCAGTTAAAAATTTTATTGTTATTTTACAAAATGCTAATGTAATGTCAGTTATGTTTATGAATTTTCAGAAGTATTTCTTTACTGTATGTTTGAAAACTTTACTGGGGGCATTGAATACACACATGTTTAATACTTTTGATTAGAATTGCATATTTAGTCCTCTCATTAGTGCTTTATTAAAAGATCTAATTTGCAATATCCATGCCAACACTAGCTACAATTAGTTACTGCTTTTATTATTATGCATGAGGCACCTTAAGAAAATTACAATAATAAATTAAAAATAAACATCTTGTTGTCATAGACAACAAATTATTCTGATGAAACACAAGCAGAAGGAGCCAAAAAGACACTGGCTACAGAGACTGGGAAATCAGTTGATTCTTCAATTTACTAACATGCTTGTGTTTTTAGAAATGATTTTTACCAAACCTTGAATTAGGCTCTAGAATAATGCAATGACCTAGGAAATATGTAACCCTAGAGTTTGGCTTTATGAAATCAGTGGTGTCTGAGTCCTCAATCTTGCATTAAGGAAGGGTCTAGAAAAACCATAGATTTGGAAACAGTGGGTGAATTTCCCAATGCACTCCTATACATAGTGGAGAAGTCATCCAGTATTTGATACTACTCTCCAGGTCCATAATCACTTTCATGCCACTAAAGACAGGGTAGCTATCTAGAAGCTATGGAAAACTCAGATTCCTCCCATCATGAAGACAAGAATTCAGACCTTTCTGGCCCTTTTCTTCTTGCCATAGAACATATTTGCCTGCCATGAGAGTCCCACGTGGAAACAACAATAAAAGTACCCTGTAGCACAAGTTGTTAGAAGGTCTTATTAATAAAAACAAACTCAAAGCCAGGTATTGGAGTGAATGCTGGAAGATCAGAAAAGCAGAACAAGCCACAGCTTCCTTACCTCTCCAATTCCTCAGCTGATCCTGTTTCCTCAGACTGGAAGCCTCTGAGTCCTCATCTAAATGGATCTCAGCTGAACTACTGCTAACAGCCTAAAAGCTTAACCAGCTCTAATGCCTGGTTTTCACGCCTTATATACCTTTCTGCTTCCTGCCATCACTTCCTGAGATTAAAGGCATGTGTCATCATGCCTGGCTATTTCCAGTGTGGCTTTGAACTCACAGAGATCCAGACAGATCTCTGCCTTTGGAATGCTAGGATTAAAGGTGTGTGTGCCACCTTTTTCTGCCCTCTATATCTAGTGACTGTTCTGTTCACCAACCCCAGATAAGTTTATTAGGGTGCACAATATGTTGGGGAACACAAATCACCACAATACCCAAAGAGGAAAATATGCAGAATTGTGTTATTGTGTTTTAAACTTTTTAATAAGCTTCACTGACAAAAATAAAAAGTAAATCTAAACCTTTAAGTTCTGATTTATCAAGTAGAGAGTTTAAATCTTCAACTTGCAATTTGATTATTCAAACTCGAAGTATTTAAAGGGGGAAAAAACATCTTGGAAAAGATCTTTCAGCAGAACAGGCCAACAGTGTTTTCAGAATGTTACTCAGGAAAGAATACATCCAAACAGGCAGCTGCAGGGCTCATGGGAGCCCCGGTGGACATGAGGAGAATATAAATCACTGCTGAGGGAGACCGCAAAGACCAGGCATGGGTGTGTGCACCTCAACCATGCCTCTGGCATCAAAAAGAAATGCAGCATGGTCCCTCATATGTCAGGAGGCATCACCTACTGGGTATTCAACATTTTATGATTTCATAGTCCATTGCCATCAAAGGCCAGCTTCCTCATAGGCACGAGGATTTCATACAACATGAAGAATAGGGTGTATCCCACACAGGGGATTTAAATGCATTTCTTAAGAGTTTCCTTATACCTGGTATGGCCTTTGCTATCTTTCAATATCATTTTCAATGTTTCCTCTCTGTAGCTCATAGTTCTCCGTGTCCATGACATTAGACTGAGCAAAACACCAAAATCTGGCTTCCATTTGAACTGAACATTGGGATTCCCTAGTGTTGGCCATTATAAAGCATCTTACAGTGTCTCCTTCTGTAAACACACAAACAAGTGTATCTCATGGCCTTTTTTTT